>JAODLI010066425.1:0-14648 GCA_027575585.1 Percopsis omiscomaycus
CTCTCTCTCTCTCTCTCTCCCTCCCTCTCTCTCTCTCTCTCTCTCTCTCTCTCTCTCTCTCTCTCTCTCTCTCTCTCCCTCCCTCCCTCTCTCACGTTCCAGCTACTTGTGGCGGTAATGTCAGCGGTCCCTCTGGGGTAATCCTCTCCCCTAACTACCCCCAGCCCTACCCAGCAGGGAAAGAGTGTGACTGGAGAATACAAGTCAGCCCTGACTTTGTTATTGCCCTCATCTTCAAAAGGTAGGCTAGCTGTGGTCAAATAACAGTTGTTTTATTATACTGTATATATAGCTGCGGGAGATCCCCATGCAAACACAGGCTAAACAGATGTGATCAAACCAATGTCACACAGTGCATTTAACACAACAGCCCTCAAATGTATATTTCCACTTCTCCCTCTTATTTGAGCCCTCTCTGTGTCTTTGTTCTCAAAGCATTACGACACTGCACGCTTGTGCATGAGCGCACAGTCACCTGAGAAAAGTGGGGGCTCATAACTGAATACTAAACACCAAGCAGACTTAGGGCCCTAGTTTCCCGGTAATTTTAGGACGTCGGTAAGCGGCCGCAACAGCAGCGTAGTTGTAAAAGGGTTGGATTAGAATCCACAGCGGGGGCTGTCTTCAATTACGGCCAATCAAATCAGCTCGTCTCATTCCCCTTAACAGCAGCGCGCTCTGTGTCTCGGCGAACTGCCAATTTTGTAATAGACGGCGAAAGTCCAGACCGGCAGAAAAGCTTCTCCCGGGATGAAACATCAAAAATGATGTCCTTGTTTGGGAGGTGCACAGTCGCCAAGTGCGCAAATATAGCACCTCTAATAAACCACCATGCCCATTTCGGCGCACGGCGCGACGGGCAATTAGCAAGCGCGCCCAGCCATGAGAAAAAAACACCTTGTTCCCAACTAAATCTGCGTTAGCGCTATCGCCGGCCTTGCGTCGCCTGGAAACTAGAGCCCTAAAGGTTAACCGGGTGGATAGCAAACCTCACATACACACAGATCAAAGTAAGGGTTAGCCGTGTGTGTCCATGCGTGTGTTCATGGGTTGTGTGTTTCTGGTGAATGCAGGTGGACACACACTGCGTGGAAGACAGGGCTGGCAGGTGGAAGACTGGGCTAACACACTGACAGTGCACACATTGTGCCATTGTAACATAAATGAGGAAAAAGTGACTCTTTATAGAGTGACCACATTTTGATAAAACACACACAAGGAGACAGAAGTTATTTCATGTTTAGTTTTGAAATTCAGCAGGTTAAAGACTTATTATACTTATTATATTAAGCGGCACTGTGACCAATGCTGAACATATGACCTAATTTTCCCCAGAACACACCGTGACGTCACTAAAAGCAGTTCCCTACAGACAAATAGCGAACATCATACAGTCTGTGCACGGACCCCAACTACAGCATACCGTGAACAACTTTCAGATGCTGACACAGTATTTAATACGTATTTAATATAGGCTTATAGAAATATTTGAAATGTGGATTTTTTAAAATGTTTTTTTGTGCAAATATATTATTCTAAATGTAGGCTAACTTTGTCACAATACATTTAATTTACATTTACACACATTGAATTGATTGCCACAGGAAAAGTAGCAATCAAAAACAGATCACTCACTAAGCCTGATCCTCAAGAAGAGCCCACAACTGTTGATTTTCATCCCTTTTCAGTCAGTCAGTGTCATATCTGGCCTTTATCAATCGAAGACCTAACGTAAAGGCTCTGCTTTCAACTTGCTGAGTGGTGGTCCTATAAGACTCAAAAAGAGCAATGCAGAAATGATCACGAGTGTGATGGCGCTGCTCGACGTACATATTAAGGTTATTTGAGAGAAGCCTCATTCGCATTCCACACTGGAGATGGGTATTCAAGCATCTGAAGAGCTCATTCAGTTCATTTGAGACCTGTTGCCCATTACCGTCCCTGTAAGCTCTTAATGTAACTTGTCGATCCCAAAATGCTTGCAAAGGGACATAACTTCACTCTCTCCATATAACGCTCCTGTGCCTTTGGCAGCAGTGTTGTTGGGGGATGCAGTTTCACTTTCTATGGATCTCTTTTGTTCCGAAACACTTTATTGCTCAGTGTTCTGAAAAACAAAATGACATTTTGATGCTATGCTACTTTTGCTCCAGTATTTTACTAGCTCACGGTGGTCACTGAGCACGAATATTTTGTGTCATAACAAACAAAGCATCATCAACCAATGAGAGAGAGATTTGGCACAAATTAAGAGAGCTCTTGCCAGTAGCAGGACGAATGTGGGCATACTAAAAAATAAGTGAATCACTATGCGATGAACAGGATTGGCTGCCATCGTGAAGCACGCATGCACGCAAACACACACCGTCATCGTTTGACAGTGCACCTGTAATGCCAGATCCTTTGAAACAAACACCGCAACACAAATGCCCCACATCGGACATTTTCCTGAACAGGATCCGGCAGGATCTGGCTCACATTAAGCACTTCCAATAAGTTCTTATGATTAACTAATATATGGAAAGGTGTTGTCTTTACTGTACTCCAAATGGTCACACAATTAACGTTTTAAAAGAGCAAAGGAGAAAATGCAAAAAACAAAGTAAATTAATAAGAGACAAAGCAAACAATTAATGAGAGCTTGTTTGAAATGACAGTCAAAAATAAATAATACGCAGGAATTTACATTCAAATTAGCATGCAGTACATCACAATAGGTCTACAAGTTAATTAGAAAATTATAATGCAGTATGTTTTCATACAAACACAAAACACGTTATCTGTGGAGCTTGCTTTAGACATTTCAACTAGAAAATTTGATTTGATTTATCTTTGTTTTTATTTCTTTGTGTCAAGTTTTAACATGGAGCCAAGCTACGACTTCCTTCACATCTATGAGGGTGAGGACTCTAACGGACCATTATTAGCAAGTCTCCAAGGCAACCAGGCCCCTGACCGGATCGAAAGCAGCAGCAACAGTCTCTTTCTGGCATTCAGATCTGATGCCTCATTGGGCATGTCTGGGTTTGCCATAGAATACAGAGGTAAATAAACCCTTCAATTTAGTCTTCATTTTCCTGAGATTTGCTTTGAAACCTTTTTATATGATCACAGATTTGAAAGATCACCCATTCCTATTTTATATACTTGTATACTTTATGTTATAAAGTAGGACTATAGACTGTGCCGTTGTTGTGGCGGTGGAAGTAACCTGGAGGATATCATTGTTATTTGGTTTGCTAATGTGTTCCGTCACACCTTATAAACTCTATCTATTTCTCTCACTCTGTCCCCACTCTAATTAAAACAAGATTATTTCCCTTCCTGCTATCTGTCTGTCTGTCTTACGCTACCTCACACCTTTCTGTTACTGTTGTCTTCCGTTTTCCATCTTCCAACCGCCGTCTCTAATTAAAGTGGGACCTTAATCAGTTTCATATTTCCAGTGTCTCCCCGTTGTTCACCTCTCTCTTGCCCTATAACTCTCTGGCTCTCTATCTCTCATTTTCTGTCTCTTTGTTTCCCTCCGTCAAGCCCAATATCTCAGTGTGATTAGATAAGAGCAGGGAAGGCAAACAGGCTGGCAGATTGCCAGGTTATAATATGGATGGAGGCTTCCTTACTGACTGCTGTTGATTGTTGCCCTTCTGCTCTCTCCTTCTCGTTTCCTCTAATGCCTCTTCTCTTCATCTCCTCTTCACGATACACATATTCTCTTGCCTTCTCTTTTTCTCACTTTCCAGAGAATAAAACAATAATACAGAAGATTAAAAAATGATTGATATCATTAAACTTTCCTTACCTTTGCATTTTGCTTTTCATTGTGACCTCGGCAGTTACTAGAGCTAGACATGACAGTTACCGTTGTTGTTGCCTTGAGTTGCATTCCAAGAACCAGTAATACAACACATTCTTAGAACAGATCATTACGTATTATAATGAAAGATCTCTTTGAGAGATGTAATGCGTACTTTTGCCCCGCCCCACACCAACACACACGCACACACAAAACGTTTTTAAGGAATATTTATTTAGGCCAGAAAGAAAAATAAATGAATAAGGAGAAATAAATACATAAATAACCTCTTTACTATTACTATTTACTATTACTACTGGGGCTAAATATGTACCGAATATTATTTTCCTTACTGTCATATTACATATTGTAATGTACATAACTCATGGGAGCAAATGGTCTGTCACTGGCTGTGAGAATATAGGCTCTATATAGCAATGGGTATGCGGTCCAGGAACATAAAGCTCTTTCCATTACTATTAGAAATGAAGAGATAAACATGTTTCGTCGCTATTACAAGGATAGAGAGTATTAGCAGGGACATTAATTCACGTGTGTTAGGGTGTGGTTCTTTCATAAGGTTTATCTTAAGGCTTTGAGGTTATAGTATTGGTAACATGGTAATTTGAATCACCCACAGAAAAACCAAGAGAGGCCTGCTTTGACCCTGGTAACATCATGAACGGCAGTCGGATGGGGTATGACTATAAACTGGGATCCCAGGTCACTTACCACTGTCACCATGGTTACACAACTGTGGGTGGGGCCACCATCACCTGTGTCCTTGGACACGACGGAAAGCCAGTGTGGGACAATGCACTTCCGTTGTGCAAAGGTAAGAGAGAACTTTCTTCCATTCATGCACAAAGTACCTGTCGGGGGAGGGGTAGAGACCGGCGTGAGAGCCTGCAAGATCTGTAGAGACAAATGTCAAATGCTCAGCACTTGCAGGGAGAGCATGTGCTGTCTTAGTTTCACCCCAAAACAACATTTTTGTAATGCTGGTTTAAAGCACAGTGGTAATTCAAGACACAAATCGAGTACCGTCCCTTTAATCGGTATCCATCTTTCCACATCATCCCTTTTGCTTTTGGTAGCTTTTCGTGTGATGACAGCGACTTAAAACAGCACTGTGGAGGTGGGCGATCTTATGTTTGACCCACAGATTGGTTTAAGCAAAGAACTTGAGCACCATCTTAGGGAAAACTGTAATTAAGGTTCATTCATGACTCAAAATCTATCATTAAAATTTTCAATTAAATTATATTTTAGCATCAGTGCATTTAAAAACATGCTTGCAGTCTGAATATCTGTGGCATTCTCAAAAGTGTCCATGTAACTTCCAAAGGTGTGGCAGACCCAAATTCTGGGCTGGTCAAAAGCATTGTGTGTGTTCAATGGATCTGTTCATCAGGCTTAAATGCAGCATTCATCATCTTAAAGTTGGGACGTTGCTCCCCCATTACATGTGTAAAGTCAACTGTCCTCAACTGTGTAGTTTCTAGATGGTTTCCCATTTGGATATTTAAGCAGAATAAATTGGAAATTTCTTCACTGTACATACTGCAAAATCTCCCTTCTGGTATATCCAGTACAAGGGGTCTCAGATGGTTGTGTTTCCCGTGATAGATTGCCGTGGTACATTCAGCTAGACTCACTGATCCAAGGCCCATAATCCTTCGTATGTGTGAGTCTGTGTCTGAGAGACAGAATGGATTTGAGGGCTGGACTGTCTGTTTGATTGACAGCTCAGAGAGCCATGGAAGTGGCATCTGCCAACCTGCCAATCATTTGTGTGTATGTGTGTGTGTGCGTGTGTGTGTAAGCTCTGAAAGCGACAGAGGGACCTGACCCACTGACACGTTGGTAATATATGCAAAATAATGGGCAAAGCAAGTCGGCATGATAAGCAAGGAACTTTAAAATTAAGACACAGGCACACTATCATGCACATAGACACACGGTACACACATAACTGATATACATGCACACACACACACACACACACACACACACTTACTTACACACTTAACAACCTAGTGAATGGTGTGTATAATAAACCCTGGGAGATGGAGAAGTTGGGGGTGGGTGGGTACCCAGAGTAGCTATTTTAGAACAGCATTTAATAACAATGCCCCCCCCCCCCCCCCCCAAACACACACATGCACAAAAACTCATCAAATAATGCTAGATCATATTCAGTCCGGCTTATTTAACATTGTTTTGGTCAGTTGATCCTAATGCACTGGCAGATAATTGAGCTGGTTCTACGAAAGGGAAGGCCTGACCTCTTCCTCCTCCTCTTCTTTCACACCATATCGGAGGGGAAGTCCTCTGGGATACCTCCTATTACCTGACTGCTTACCCGGGTTAGTTACACTACTGAACCTGCTGCTCTTTGGCTCTGCTTTTTTTGCTGTTCTCTGTGGCTTAATGAACGAAACATGTCAGGTGTGCAGACTCTGACTTAATTGATTGGTTAAATATGTGAAGAATAGAGTTTTACTTAGCAAAGTGTGGAGCCAGTTAAGGGCCATTCAGTAGTTGTTGCAAATTATTTTGAGCAAATTGTAAAATTTGAACAAAGAAATATGAAGCTGGGTCTGTATTTCCAAACAAAAAAAGACCTCATGGCAGAGGTATCTAGTGACTAATGCGGATTACAGTCAGTCACCCATCAAACTATGACCTGACCAGTAAGCCAGTAAAATACAGACAAATATGTGAGTGTAACGGGCGAGGGTGTTGAGTGCAAGCGCAGAGGATGAAAGGAAAAGCGATAACGCACGCTTGTAGCGACTTTAATAACGAACGGAAAAATACAATACACTCAGAGTCAAGGAATGGACTGACGTGGAGACCCAATCCTGCGTAACAGGATTGGGTGCGTTAGTGAACGGACGGCCGACGGGCCGGTGGCTTAATACACCAGCGAGCTCGACCGGGGAGGGGTGGCGCCTCCGGTTGTTACAGTGGGTCACCTAGACAGCCATTGAATCAGTCCCTTCCGCAGTTCACTATGTAATTACAACAAAGCATTTCCAATTTCAGTTTTAATCAACACCCCATTTGTCGCTTTAGTATAAATGACTTCTGTTTATTATTAGAAAGCGATACTGTAGGTGTGAACATTGATCCACTGTAATATAAAGATGCTCGTCTCACCATATTGGAAGAACCTATAAAAGTGCTTAAGCCAAGTATTGATATTTATATTCCCATGTGGTGCCTACAAATAGAATTTCATATTGTGATCACTTTTAAAATGAGCGAAGAGTTTGAGATGCCTCAAATTTTATCTGGAAATTGATTAATCCATTTAATTGAAATTGGTTTTGAAATTGTTTCTTCTATAAGGAGTTATAACTCAGTTTTCTTACTGCACTCGAATGTAAAGGTCTAAAACTGTGTTGCATAACCTATATCATGTTTGAATCATAATATATAGTCCTATTGGTAGTTTGCTACATAATAAGTGTGAATTTGCATAATTCAAGTTTTACTGACAATATGGCATTAGGCAGGCAACACAATCCATTCAATTTAATTACATTTTATAATAAATATGCAGACGTACACACAATATTTGACTCTTTGAAATGCTCAGCTTTATGTTTAAGGTCTAAGTGCTTTAGTAAAAAAAATTGGTGTTTTTCAACTTGCCCTATTTTGGGAAACAAGGATCTTGTGGCGAGTTTCTAGAAATCAATGCTGCTTTCAACAAGAACGGCCCCAAACCACACTCAGTGATGTATGTACCTCAACTACTGGACAGAGAATAGTTCCAGCAGAGAGCAGTTGGTTTTCAAACTGTGGGTCAGGTACTCCTGAGGGGTCGCAAGATGCTTTCAGGGGATCGTGAAATGATTTAGAAATATCCTTTTTAATGATTATATCTATTATTTCTATTTAATTACAATTAATAAAAAGCATCCAGAAATAATATGTATACATTTTTCAGTGTTGTCTATTGTTCGTAGACCTACTGTATATTTTTATATTTTTATTTACAGTATATATTATATGCTGAGAGGAGTCACAAGCAATTCAGTATTTTTTGAGCGTCACAGTGGTTTCAGAACCACTCGGGAATGATGGAACACTTTTTTTACATCTATTAAACTAAATGAGCTAGTATTAACTAAACGTTTGAGGGTGATGTTGGACATGGCTACTCGTGAAGCTCACTTGCCACGTTGTAACTTGGGGAAGTTTTTCCTTGTGTCTCATTGTGTGCTTCTCTGGGCCTTTCCGAAGGCTTTTAGACCAAACTCATTAGAGAGGGTGAGACCTCTTTAAATAATACATCTCCTTCTGTCTCCTCTGCTCTCTCGTCCTCCCCTCAATTTTTCTTGTCTCTTCTCCTCCCCAGTCTCTCTCTCTCTCTCTCTTTGTCTCTCTCTCTTTTCTATCTCCTCCTTTTTCTCTGCCCCCTCTCTTTCTCTCCATTCTTTCACTAAATAGTTTTCATCTCCTCTCTCTTTCCCCCTCTTTCTCTACTTTCTCTCGTTTTAGCTCTCCCTCTCTTTCTATTTATCTCTCTCTTTTCTTTACCCCCCTCCTGTCTCAAACCGCTCTTTTATTGGTTTCCATGGTAACTAAGAGCTGGTGCGAGAAAGAAGGAATTCTCTGTGACTGCTGATAGGGCTGTGTGTGTGGTGTGTGTGTGGATGTGTATGTGTGTGTGTGCGTCTGTGTGGATGTGTAAGAGAGAGAGAAAGAGAGAAAGAGATGAAGACGGGGAGAGAGAGGAAGGGGCTAAGCTGTTTCAGAGTGCCGCCTAGAGGCAACATTTACAACTCACACGCACACACGCCATACACACGCTTACACACGCAAGCATACGTAGAATGCTGTTTAAACACACACACAAGTTGAAGACACACAGCATATGATCATATCACATAATACTGACTATACTGTATGCTCTTGACTGACTTATATGCTTCATGCATTTCTCTGTAGCGGACAAAGGCTGCAGAGGTGACCTTTAGCCCACAAGGAAAGCACTCACCCCTCCTCTTCCTCTCTCTCTCTGAGCCCAGAGGGACATGATCACCCTTTGTTTGTGAAAAGCCCTGGTTCGTTTCTCTGTCAAGACAGAACCACTTCCATAGCGCCCACATACCAGGAGAGTAGGCTAAAAGGGCTGACCCCCTAACATATAAATGAATACATACTAAGTGAACTCCCAACTACAGGACCTTCCCAATATGGAGTTTTGACCCAACGTGAGGGTCCAAAACCCTAATTCATGTTAACCAGCAACAACGTAATCTGGACGCTTTATCTAAAACCAGCTTGGTGGAAACACTTGGTATCAGGTTCTGCTGGGTACCCTGTGATCTCTCACTTTGACCTAGTGAGCTAAGTGAGGAGTTCCCCAGCCTCTCTCCCGTGCCAGGACGAGACAATGATACAAGACTCTTCTCTTGTCTAATCAAATATATTATTCTTCTACTATGTGAATGAATTTAATGAAATGTATTAATGTGTAACACTGTCAATTAACTGGAACACACGACATCTTGTGATGTTCTCTCTCTGTTACAAGAAGTGCTGAGCATAGGATTAACAGGAAATAATTGAGATATTCAGAAATATTAGTGATAAACTAGCCCTGTTGGATGTCTATGGATTGAGGAAATTGTGACTAAACAGGAAATATGAATTTCATTTTGTTTCTACCGCAGATGTGCTTGGTCCTCTCCTTATGCTTATGATTACAAAATGTTATATTCACATTTAGGGAATTGCATTGCTATGTCTTCTTTTCATTGTCTATTAAGTGATGTAATGATTAGGTCTTTTCTGATGATGATTGTATTTGAGTTTTGAAATTATGTCACGAGTCTATTATTCTTGGTCTAACCTGGTGTAGATAAAAAGCAGATACGTTTTAAATAGGAATAGGTAGGTCAAGCAATAATTTAACAGGTCAAAGAAGGAGGCGTAAGCACTTTTTCCGCATTGACCAATGGGTAACATTAATTATTAATAAATCATAATCGTCTCCCCAAACAATCAACCGGGGTGGTATCCCAAAGGTAAAGTCAAAAGATGTCAAATTTGTATAATAAGTGTTGTGAAAACACTACATCTCTTTATAACTGATAACCTCTTTCTCAGTATGTCTCTCGTATTCCTGTGTGACTGCCTTGCTTGGTTTTAAAGGTAAACTTTGCGACAATGCGACATCCTCAACTCAATCTACCTCAGGTTCCCATGGGTGTAGATCTGGTGTTTGTGGAGATAACTTATACCCACTTGATTTAGTGCTTATTGTGTTACCGTGGCCCGTAGGCTATGGGGCTTTCTAATGTCACTGATGGACCGTAAATCAACTCCTACCCGCTGCGGACCGGTACACGCAGCCACATGCCCACCATCACACATCCTGGACCCGAATTAGATCCCCTGTGCGTTCATATTTCCCAGTGTTATAAAGTATGGCTAGAGAAACAACAGTTTCTCCAGCAAATAATACATATTTTACATGCACAGTTCCTACATTATGCCAAAAAAGTAGCTACACATTTGTTTCAGAATTCAGATACACCTGTTAAAACAGTTTGTGTTTTTATGTTGTTGGTTTTTTTGTCATTGCCAAATGAGGACCAATGTTATCTGCCGCCATTTTTGAGAAAAGGGAACCTTTTAATAACAAAGCATAAGCCGTAATAGCAGCCAGTGCTTGATTGTCATGACTGAAAAGGTCACCTCTTTCAGCAGATGGCATTGCAATGCTATGAGGGATGTAGTTACATGTGGCTTGTGTGGAGGAGCCTATCATTATGGTACTGTATATGATGATACAAGTTTATTCAATAGAACAAACCCCTTGAGATGAACCATCACCAAGGGGGGGTCCTACAATACAATTCAAACAAGAGTAAAAAACAAGAAAAATCAAAGACATTAAAGTAATAAGAAAAACAATAAACAATTCACAGACACACTTCAACTAAGACCATCAACACACAAACATAAAAAAGATGAGTAAATAACCACTTGATGGCCACAGAAAGGCCATGAACAAATACTTGCCCAGCCAAAATAAAATAAAGAATATAGAATATACAGTGAATTGAGACTTCACATTGCCCAAAGCATCACATTGCCTCCGCCAGCTTGACTTTTTCCCATAGTGCATCCTGGTGCCTTGTTTTCCCCAGGTAAGCGACGCACACGCACCCAGCCCATCCACGTAATGTAAAAGAAAACATGATTCATCAAACCAGGCCACCTTCTTCCATTGCTCTATGGTCCAGTTCTGATGCTCACGTGCCTGTCGTAGGCGCTTTCAACAGCCTACAACAGGCAGAGTGGACCGGGGGTCGGCATGGGCACCCTGATTGGTCTGCGGCTATGCAGCCCCATACGCCACAAACTGCGATGCACTGTGTGTTCTGACACCTTTCTATCAGAACCAGCGTTCACTTTTTCAGCAATTTGAGCTACAATAGCTCACCCCTGTTGGATCAGAACACACGGGCCAGGCTTGGCTCCCCATGTGCATCAATGAGCCTTGGCCGCCCATGATCCTCTCGCCGGTTCACCTCTTTTCCTTCCTTGGACCACTTTTGATAAGTATTGACCTTCTTCTTCCCCTTAGCCACTGGTACCTGGTTCATGCTAAAGCCTGTGACAGGGCTGGCAATTTTGCCCTGTTAGTTTAGCCTGGAGGTATATATGTTTTCACATACCGTATCTCAGCTATAGGCCTGTGTTTAGGGTGTGACAAACTAGACTACTGTAGCGCCATTTGTAACTTGGATTTATAACTTGTTTTCTGCTATAATGTCCACAAAATCCTGTATTTTCTCCCACCAATAATTTCGTGGCACATTTGGTTTACATAGCAGCCTGAGTTTGTTAATACATTACTGCAATAACATTAACATTACACATTAGTATACGAGATTAGCAAGCCTCAGTTGAGTGAGAGACACTGTTAACATACAGTATAAAACTGTAAATATTGTGACTTATTTAAAATCCCATATAAATCACAATTTCTCTATTTTTGATGGCACTATAAATAACTCAGCGAAACGATTTAACGTAAGGATTTTATTACGTTAACTTACAGCCTCGTGCTAATTATATAATTAAAATATTTTATCTAAATAAATATACAGTATATCCAAATATCTAGCTAATAGGTTAATTATATTTCTACTGTACATTCCTCATATAATGTCAACATAATAAATATTTAAATAACACATGAAACTCTCTCTCTCTCTCGCTCTCTCTCTCTCTCTCTCTCTCTCACACTGGCCTTTCTACCGTGTCTGTGCTGACTAGTCCAAGGTATGGGAGGTTGTGAGAACTTCTTTTGAAAAATTCAAATGACTGGCACTGGCTCCAATGGAATATGGATAAGGGAGGAGAATGAATATACAGAGAGGAGCAGATCAGATATATTTAACAGAGGTCCCTGGATTACACTTTCTTGCACTTTTTTTCCTACCTAACTTGAACCAGCTGCTTTTTATGAGCAGGTTTTAATGTTTTTTTTAATGTTTAATGTCAGACGAGAAGATAAGAAGCCTTTTGTCTTTCTTGGTGTTGCGGCCCTGTCTCACTTGCACCTTTGTTTATATTTGGATTAACGGGGCTGTATCATTTCCACTCACTCTTCTTCACCTGCTAATTCCTAAAGATACCACTTATAATCTGTAAAATGTGCATTAAAAAGTTCAAGAAAGATAATAAAGTTAGAATTTCATATATAAGTAATATGTATTCTACAGTAACACCTTATTTTAGCCCAATAAAATGCAGGGTATATCTTTTCGCCTCAAGGTAAAATGCAGTGTGAATAATGCGATGGTCTTCATGACAGTGTGGCTGGATGCACAGAGAAGTATGCATCCATGGGCCCTAGTTTCTTGCCAAAAGCGCAAGCAGAGGCACACGACACAAGTCCACGGCACAAGTCGATCTAAGGTGTGGCCAATACTATCAGGCACAACAGCGGCACAGTTGAAAAAGGGTGGATTAGAATGAATACATTATCAGTAGAAGTGGTTTGGTCTGTCTTCAATTACGGCCAATCACATCAGCTCCTCTCATTCCCTTTAACAGGCAGTGCGCTCTCTATCTCGGCGAACTGCCAATATTGTAATAGACGGTGAAAGTTCAGACCGGCAGAAAAGCTTCTCCCGGGAGGAAACTGTCAAAAATTATATCCTTGTTCGGTAATGCACAGTCGCCAAGTGCACAAATATGGCACCTCTAATAAACCACCATCATACACATGCATGTATTTTGTTCTGTGATTAAAAAGGTTAAGGACAGTAGTCATTGCTTAGATTATTCATGAAATAGGCCAACATAACATACACAAAAGTAGTGTGAGTTTGAATAGTATGTGGTTAGTGCACCTTTGCCTAATGCCTGGAAACTACCAAACAAAGCCTGTGTCTGCGCTAAGACGTGGTCTGACCAGCCACAAATTTGGTTTTATTTGACATCAAACTAGCACTGTGCCACCTGATTTTGACTGACACACTCTCTACTGTGCCCCCACGCCCATTTCGCGATGTTATGGCACTCAGGGAAATTAGCAAATCGCCCAGGCGAGAGAAAAACCACCTAATTAAATTGTCATTACGTCTGCATTAGTGCTACCGCCATCCAGAAACTAGAGCCCCATGTATTTGTTCTACCAGACCGAAACTTGGCCTCACAGTTACTGCTAACATTGTCCTCTTTTTACAGAATATGTAAAGACAGGATTAGCTATGTTGTTTTTCAATAAACTATAATTCTGTTTTTTTTTCTGTCAGTTATAATGGCCTTATAGATGCACACAGTTCGTCTGGAGCTTGAGTGAGTCATAACTACTTGCTGTCAGTGGCGACTTGTCTTGTACTTAAGTGCCAACACTGCCTGGTAACTGCCAACACTGCCTGGGAGCCTCAGTGGAGTGTTCCGCCTTAAGGACGGCTCACACCGCAGCGGCGCAGCCATGTGACGCATGTCACACACTGCCCCCTACAACAATTAGGGAGTGTGCGCCTACAGGTGTCAGCAGGTGTTCTGCGCTTCGATAACCAGTGGATGACAAAAACCCTGCCAGGTGAAACGGTTTGGTACCGCTGTGTAGATACAGGCACATGGAGGAGATATATTAAACCTTAATTGGGAAGTAAACAACATAGAATAAAGAATAAAGGCCAGTTAACTCAAATAAAATCAATATCAATTTGGTGTGGCAAAAGTAGAAAACATCATGCATCAACATATTTGAGCCACAACATTTGAAAAAATTACATAAAACGCCTGTCTCTTGAGAAGGGGTGTTTTAATGTGCGTGTAGCGTTTACACCATACAGTAGCTTAACTTCAGTAATAACTTAGTATTAATGTGCCTCTGTGTAAATAGGAGGTGGAGGCTTCATCTTGCCTTCAAGGCCAGTTTTGCCTTCAACAGTTAGTTTTGCCTGCAAAACTTTTTTCTGATGTGCCTATCTTATTGACTCAATATATGCCTCTCTATTATTGTAGTCCTTGTGGCAATTACATTTGTTTTTAAAGGGATTTAATGTACCCTTTGGGATCTAGTAAACTGACACTTGCTTCTGGCTCTTAAAAAGTTCCTGGAAGATTCTAGAAAACTGTCAAAAGATGTTTCAAAGAGCTACAGAACTCCTCTACATTCAGCACCGCCCCAAAGCTACGCATGTGCATGTGTGTGTGTGTGTGTGTGTCTGTCAGAGGAAGAAAACAAGGCAGAGAACTAAAGATAGAAGTGTGTTTTTTACTCTGTGCGTGTGTGTGTGTGTGTGTGTGTGTGTGTGTGTGTGTGTGTGTGTGTGTGTGTGTGTGTGTGTGTGTGTGT
>JAODLI010066436.1:0-14646 GCA_027575585.1 Percopsis omiscomaycus
AGAGAGAGAGAGAGAAAGAGAGAGAGAGAGAGAGAGAGAGAGAGAGAGAGAGAGAGAGAGAGAGAGAGAGAGAGAGATGGTAAGGTTAGAAAACAAAGATGTGATAATGGATCCTTTTCACAGGCATGTCATAGCAGGGGAAACAAAGCTGTTCAGGACGCATTCATAATTTTGCTAGCTACAGATGTGTTTATCCACACTGTGAGAAGGGTCTTCTAGAGTCTAGGGTCTAGTAGAAGGTTTATTTAATAATATATTACCTTGAGAAAGGAACGGCTCCGCTGCAGTAACTTCAAAACAGTCAACAGCGCTGTCTCCCTGTGGATTAGAGCAGTGGTGTTCAAAACCTTTAGAACCACAAAAATACAGACACATACATGAAAACAATGCATATTACCAAATAAAAAAGTCTGTGTGGCCTGTTCAAATAACAGTATTACAGTACAGTCTGCATGTTATCAACTGACAGAATGAATAAGAGAAAAAAATGATTCGATATCTTACCAGGGCCGAGACTATGAGTAGACCTGTGTCAGCATCAAAAAGAGGCATAAGGGTCCTGATAAAAGGAGAAATTGAGGGTAGGGAAGAAAATAAGTGAAATCAGGATATACGTTTAAATGAAAGTCTTGAAACATTCTAGTTCATAGCTGATTTGTGATTTCATAAAGTGTACATCGCCTCTGCAGGAAGACGTTCCGCCACTAGGGGGGGAAATATTACCACCAGTTGAGCAGCACTAAAGGGCACTAAGTGGTTGCTCTGAAATATTTCATGAATTCATTATGAAAGGGATAGACAGCAGCCATTACGATGATTAACAACACAGTTGATCCATGAGAACACATTTAGTTAAGCTATCAAACAGTCATCAAACAGTATAATCGCATTTACTTACATATATTGAACACTCACACCGCAAATCGTTTGTCGCAAACAAGCCCATTACGGCTGAAAATAGCCTCTATTTATGTAAAGAACAGAATTCCAAAGACAGTGAGTTTAGACTTAACTCCCGAACCAGACCAGTGTTCTAGAAGCCATACCCTAACTGAGGCCTCAACAAGGCCTCAGTTCAGTCACCTGCGGCCCGACTATGAACTGCAGTAAGCGGATTGAAGGATGAAAACAGTGAATGGGATTTTTTAATGAATGGGGAGTTAGCACACAGCTCACTGGTGACGGAACCAAAACAGGAACCACGGCTTAGACAGAGGCACACTCGCACAAAAGGCAGGGCTGGCATATTCATTTAGTAGTAGTTCAGTGCAATGAAAACACTAATAATTTAGTTAACATCAATGCAGCCCAATGTGGTGCCACAGTGGTCCCTGCCGTTGACATATAGGCTACTGTGTGTTTCATCCATTCTTTCCTTCATCTGAACGCTCTCTATGGCTATGATCAGAGCTGAGGTCAGAAATCGCCTGCCAACCTCAGCTCCAGGGAACTTCCAGTGACAGCGTGCGGTGGCCACTTGACATCACAGGCTGAGCGAAGCCTGCGGCCTGGTTTAGAGACGCACAGACTGATCGAAGCGTGAGGGCTGGCAGCCGGTGACCTGGCATGCCGGTACTATTCTAGAAAACGGCGGCACGCCTGCCCCCACGTCAACCCCAAATAACAGACTGGTGATGTAATGCTCTATATGAGACAATATAATGACAGACTTGGACTCAGCTATCTGAAGCGAGTGAGCATGGTGATATGCACATGGTTTATACAGTTGTGTGTGTCTTTGGGTGTGTCTGTTTGTGTGTCTTTCGGTTTGTGCGCATTCATTCATATGAAAATTGATGAAGCATTGCATACTTGGCAAACTAAATCTCCATTATTTTCTAATACTCCGACCACCGGGGCTGGCTGCCACGGGTATCTGCAGCCACTGCAAATCTTCTGGAAGTTTATTCCAGCTAAAGCGTTTAGCTACTTGTTGCATAGTAGCTAAATGCTGCCTCTCCATGTTTTGCCCGGACACCTGGGACAGTTAATAGACCGGTCCCAGGTGGCCTGAGGGGTCTAGAGAACAAGCTGTTCTTTCGCATAATTTGGCCTAGCAGGAGCATACAGGTTGAATAGAGACGGCCCCAGGATTGAACCTTGGGGAACTCCACATATAACGTTGGTTAGCTCAGATACTGTACATTGTTGCCAATGGAAACAAAGTCTGTGTAAACAAAGTCTCCTGTCTTGTAGATAGGACTTGAACCAACCTAAGACCAACCCAATTTTTCAACCTGTCCAAAAATATTGAGTGGTCAACAGCCGGTAAAGTTTCAATACTGATATCTAGTAACACCAGCCTAGTAACACCAGTATTGAAACTTTACCGGAGTTAGTGCTAAGACAAATATAATTTAATATAAGCAGTTTCAGTGCTATGGAAGGGTCGAAATCCAGATTGTAAGTCGTCATAGTAACCAGTTGCTGTAATACAACTTTCTCAATGATTTTACCCATGAACAGTAGATTTGATCTCGGCCTGTAGTTGTAATGATAGAGGCATGGAGGCTTTCTTTATGTATCTCATGATATACATGTAGTGCATTCAGCTTCATGGCATTCTCTTTTCTGGAATTTTATAGATGCAGCATTTCTCCATGGTACGTTTTGCTTACCAAAAAATGTTTTAACCTTAAGAGGTGCAATGGCATCTATAACACTCACAAGTTTAAAGTAAAAGTTATTTAGAAGGTCATTAGCAGAGCTTTAGATGGGAGGTGGTAACACAGAGATGACATTTTTAAAAAGTACACTAGTAGTTTAATTGATATACCACTTTTTAACAGTATTTTAGTTAATATGGATGTCAGCAATAAACGACATATCAAAGAATCAAATTAACCACCCTCAGCCATAGTTATAAGGGATCTGTGGCAAAACTTTATGAAGTAGCAAATTACAGTAATCATTAAAAAGCAAAACGGCTTCATGCAAAGTAGAATACGTGCTTGAGGTAGTCCAAAATAAAAGTTGTCTATGTCTTATAAATTCATGATTAACCAGATGGGACATTCACACGGTGAAACACATAGTTTTCTAGCTCCCACAAAGGCATGGGTCTCCCAGGGTGAAAGTCATGGAAAGTTAGATGACTTAGATGTCACTATTAGCTCGCTGGGAGCCACACCAGACATCCACTCCCCTTCGTTCTCTTTCACTCTCTCCCTCCCTTCCTCCCCCTCTCTCTCCCTCTCTCTCCCTCCCTGGCAGGCATGTGAGGGGCGGCCATGGTTCGTTAGGACGACTTTTGTGTTCCCATGTCCTGGTCGGTCCACAGGAAGCCTCTAAACACCTCTATTCCCACACCCCCATCTCTCTCTCTCTCTCTCTCTCTCTCTCTCTCTCTCTCTCTCTTTCTCCATCCCTTCCCATTCAAAGACACTACCTAGCTCAGTCTCAATTATTTCCCCAGTTTGCATTCATTCTCACCGCTGTTAACCGGCCTTATCTGCCTTTCTCACAGTAAACGTACAACAAGTCAAACAGCCGCATAATAGAGTTTTATCACTGAAAACTGGCCGCTGTTTACTGTCGCTTTCACGCACCGGCTCGCGCAAAGCTCATTTTCCCACACGGGGGGGTTGCATGGGCGTGTACGGGCTCGCTTTGCGCACGCATGTATGTGTATGCAGCACACGCTAGCCCTTATAACGACATGCAATTATGCTCACACAGGGTTAAGTGTGGGAGTGAGGCAGGCAGGCCTATCCCAATCACATGGGCTGATTGTGAATGAACAATTAGGCGCCTCATTCATGCTCTTTAGAAGGTAGTATGTCAATTGGTATTTGTGTGTGCGTGTATGCGCATGCCGGTGTAGTGAGGCCTAAGAAAGTATTCTGCTCATAAGCCGTTGCTCAGATTAGTATGGAAGGGTTAAATGTACACTCTCACACAAACGAAAACATGAATATATTACTATAAACTCTAGCGCCCCCTATAGTCACATGCCCTTAAATCTGTTCGTAAATAGTAACAGTGAGCTGGGGCTAAAATGTCGGAATCTGGGGGCGCTATAACGCAATCGAGGAGAGTACCTTGGTGATATACAAGGATTCCTCCCCTGACATATGAACAATGACGGTTATCTGTTCCCAATAACAGCTCTACACCACTCTCAACACTGCCGGAACATCCTCCCTATGTCTGTGAAATCCCCCTGGCTTGGCTCTGTCAGTGGCACTTGGCTGCTATCAGAGCTTACACAGAGCAGAGAGAGAGACAGAGAGGGGGGGGGGGGGAGAGAACCCAGCCCGTCTGCCATCACCTCAGGCCCTAATATACGCACCATTAAAATGACCTTCTGCACATGACAGCAGCCTTCAGCACCGCCAGATATGATGCCTATATTAATCTGTTGTGTGTGTGTGTGTGTGTGTGAGTCTGGACAGTTATATTACAGTTCTGTGAACCCGCTGTCGTTTGAAAATGCAGCAGATAGCGGGTCTATCGAAATAATTGAATAATGAAGGCATAGAAAAATGGAGGGGGGGATGACAGATGCAGTGTTTGTGTGTGTTTGTGTGTGTGTGTGGAGGAGGGGCGGCAGAGAAAGGGGGGTGGGCGCAGGTGAGGGGCCTCTGACTATGCGTAGGTGGTGTGGGTGGAGTGGGCAGCCTCAATGTGGAGAGGAACTAGAGAGTTACCAAGTGAAAGTGTCACTGGACCAATAACAAAGTCACTGGACCAATAATAAAGGGGAAAACGTATACTTCATATTCATTCCTGAAACACACACACACACGCACGCACACACACACACACACACACACACACACACACACACACACACACACACAAACACGCACACACTGACTGAGACACACAATGGTGTATTATACTGATGCTAATTACAAATTGTAAAACAGGATGTAGTAAAGCTACAGGAAGATGGTTTAAACTATATAACTGCAATTTACCAGATCACTGATAGTGATAGTGATCTGTCAAAGTACTCTTCTCTCTTCTGGGAGACCCTGCCCTTTAGCTACATACCAGCCAGGCAGAGGGCTGTGTACAGCCTGTCTGAGACACAATAAGCAGCAGTTAGCAGATTGTAGTTGGTTGGCAATTGGATAGGAAAGAGACACTGCCTTGAGGGGGAAATGTGTTCCTAGTGTGCACTAAATCATCCTGCATTCTCCATAATGTCTAACGCTTATTTTGAGCAATATTCACGGGAGGGGTCGCAAGCTATTAACTGCTTCTTCTGGCTACACCAATGTAGTCTGGCCAAAACAATAACACCTTCATATTTTGCTGAAGATAATAAAAACAGAATAATTTTGAAAATATAAATGTTATAATCCGTGTGCGCGGATGCTTCTTTATATTTATTTTGATTATTTAAAGCGACAGCACCTCAGCCAAGGAGGATAAGCTGTGTTTTTTCCTCTATAGTTAAAAATAAATAAATAAATAATAATATATAAATAAATGATAAAAACAAAAATAAAATCACAACCCTGAAAAAACATTTTGCCCCACATCGATGGGTCCTGACCCCCAATCTGGGAGCCACTGTTATTTGATCTCCCCAGCCTGTCTGTGGGTGAGGTGGTTACATCCCCTCAGTCAGCGACAGTGAGTGAGTGCTGCGCTGCTATCACGGAGGTGAAGGGCCTGCTGAACTGTGAACCCAAACAGTCTACTTTCTCAGCCTTGCTGTCACCCTAGGACTGCAGGCCTCTACTTTATATGGACCTTTGCTGTGTTTACGGGTCTCTCCGGTGTCCTGCTGGCAGGCGTTGCAACCCAAACAGTCGGTAACTTGCCTTTCCTCTCAAGACGGAGCTAAAGACTGGGTCTGTAATCACTCCAGAATGTTTTACATTTTCTATATGGTCACTGGAGAAACATGCGTTATTGGTAACCTCTTAGCACTGGATAGTTGTTCCAATAGACGTGAGATCAAAAGAATCGACAAGCCCAGGTTCTCACCAGGTTTGTGTACAGAGAAAACACGAACAAAGATAACTGGCACAGCCAGTGACATATTTATGACATGATTGTAGCTGATTTATGTGCGTGGGAGGGAGGGGAAAAAGGTAAGCCAGAAAAACTGTACTAAGATGATGAAGAGCTTCCAACTCCCATTCAAAACAAGACCATATACAGTAACTGATCTAATATCTGTTACTTTTAGACAATATCCTACAGTGGCCCTTCATCTGACTATGATGAGCCATCAAGCTCCCATCACAGCCATGGCAGATGACCGTGATAACCCTTAATATACGTCCATCTTTATTGCTTGCTGTTAACTGTGGCAGTACTAGTATGCCTCGTTAAAAGGGAGTCACATACTATAGGGTTTAGAAGGGCGGTGAGCACACTTCTGCCTTCAGGCTTTATGTGTGTCCAGGTTGCCTCCACAATGGAGGGACTAGTGCAGAATAATCCACTGATGATTAAATGGGATTTGGAAGGAACACAGCACTGGGCCTTGCCACACGCTGCCAGGTTCCGGAATCTCTAGGATAGCAAAGGCCTTGGATTCCTTCGCTTTGCATTGTGGAGTCGAGTGTGGTGCTGAACAATAGGAAGACATTCTCCACAGGCACTACGTTCTGATAATATGAGGGAATTGTTGGAAAATTGTACGAACAGCAGCGGTTAGTGCTATCACTAATGATTAAATCCAACCAAACTGAATAATACAAAGCAAACTAGAGCAAACTAAATATCATAGTTAATAATCTGTGTCATCGTCACGTTTTGGGATCTTTTGGGCTTTTACTTTTTACTTTTGGGCTTTTACTTTTATTTACGTTTACTTTACTTCCTATACACCTGATAAATAAACAAAACTATTCTTTTGTGGTACAGTGGCTCGGTTTGAGCTAGAAGTCTTTGTGCATATGTGTGTGCGTGTGTTTTCCAATATGAGTATTTATTAAGGTCACTGGGCCTGCTGCCTAGCTACCTTCAGTAGCCAGTTCATTAGAAGGGAATTAGAGCTGACGCGCTGCGTTCCTGAGAGCAGAAAGAAAGACCAGGATTGTTATGGAGGGGCCAGCTGTGGCCGTGTCTGAGTCCCAGTGACGAGGCGCTCAGATGGGCTGCCAAGTGGCTGCACGGCCCTCTCTTCTCGCAGGCGCTTGAAGCACGCACGCACGCACGCACACACACACACACACACGCACATACAAAAAACATAGAATTACACACAAACCCACATTTAATTACACTCGCTGCGGCACAGACGCGTGTCAACAAGGCTGCGGTGGCGCCCTTGATGTCCTTCCCACCTTTCCACTAAGACGCACATGCACACACACACCAACATGCTCAAACACACATCCGCGACGTGACAGACATTGCTGCTCCACAGAAAAACAACCACCTGACTTTTCTACGGTAGAGCTGTTTAATCAGAATCACACTGGCGTTCCACCTTATCTGTTCAGCTCTGCTTTCTCTTGATACCAACTGCCCTCATCACTGCTTCACTAGTTCCTATTTGAGAGATGAGGGGGGGGGGGTCCAGCCAAATACAAAATATACATTGGGAAAACACTTTGTAACTAGATAACACACAATTACGACACCTCTGGAGACGATTTAGAGGATAGGCTGTACGACCACATTGCTTTGACAGCAGGTCTGTTTTTGTGGAACAAAAAAAATGTTTTTACAAGAGAAAATAGAGAAAAAGAATAAGTGAAAAAAGAAGAAGAAATTGGGCTTCTGTCAACCATGCAGATGATCCCACAGAAATAAGACACACACACACACACACTTGTGCCTAGAGCTACCATCAGGCCTTACTCCCAGACCTATAAACCTGTGGTCACCTGGGCCAGACTGGCTCGTAAAACCCATAAAGCAAACGGGTCACCAGTCATAAACTAGAGGGGATTCTTCACCCCACAAACCCTTCAGACCCTCTGCACACAGCGCCCACGCTCTAAACAGGGACAGAAGATAAAGGGTGGAGAGTGTGGGTGGGCCTGGGGGAGTCAGGGTTGTACGCTTTCTGCTCCCGTGGGAGGTGGAGATGTTGTGTTGTTTTGGAGGAAAAGATGCATTTTTTAAAATACACTCTCACAAGATGACCCTGACGTCAAACACAGTACGCCATCACCAGCAAGAAGACCATCTTCTATGTAATCTCGGAAGTTCAAGGACAATGTTGCTAGAGGCTTGTGTGTGTGACTCGGCAAGGTTTTGGCCGTTTGTGTTCCTCATGCTGTGCCGGTTGAGCGTCGAGCAACGCGGGTCTGTGAAGACCCTGTGAAGCCTCGGAAGTGTAGCGTTCCACGTTAACCCTGGAGCCTGGCATCAAGGGCCCGGCCTAGACCACCGTAAAATGAGCTGTCAGCGGGGGCCTGGGAAACCCGCCTCACCGACACAACCAAGAATGGGAGAGACAAAGAGCAGGATGGACGGCGCGGAGCTGAGCGAGAGACCAGGAGACCAGTAGACCGTGGGGCCGTGACCGGAACGACAAGGTCACAAGGAGGATCACAGGAAGGGCATTTAGGGCTTGTGTCACGCTTGCCTTTTAAAGGGCTAAGCACAGACGGACATGCAAATTTGCATTTATTAGAGGAATTTGCGGAAATTAGAGGAATAAAGCGAACCTTTTGACCTTGACTAGGGTCCAGTGAGTCAATTGCCCCGCACAGTTCGTTGAAGAGTTACAAGGGAACAAATTGAAGATGATGTCACAATCCTAAACCAGCTCGAGTCTCCAGTTCACTACTGTGGAAAAAAAACACACACAGTCCAAAATGTGCTTTGCTCCGCCACAGACACGCAGAGCTTCCCAATAAAGTTTGCTTTAAAATTACAATCCACTAACGGCCTGGCTGAATGACATACTGCCCCTTTTAAAAAACAATATAACTCAAACCGACCGCGATCCGTATCAGGCACTGGCCGGCACCGACTGATAGACGGCCGGGCCAATGGCACCGCAAGTGAGCTGTCACATGATTTGACCTGGGAATCAGTTGTTGAATACTTTCTCAAATGTTGCTCCAATCTTCAGCCAATGTTCCTTTAAATAGGAACATTTGCTCCCTGCACCAAAGCTCCCATTTGGGAAACCCAAGCCAGTGTTAAAATATACTTGCTTCACCCACCTAATATGAGTTTGTGTGTGTGTGTGTGTTTTTGTCCATCCACATGCATATCACTTTGAAGCTTTCCTTTATGGACAGCCAAGACAGAATTATTAAAAACCCCTGCTGTATAAAACTGACTTTCTCACTGACACAATACATTGCTGTAAAATATTTGTTTTTCCTGTAAGCCGGAGGACGTGTGACAAATGAAGGCGAGGAATAAAGAAAGAAATCTCAAATCTCAAAAACAACTCACCATGCTTTCTCTGCTATAGCTACAAAAACATTGTTGAGGGGTCTTTGTGGGTCTTTGTATGCTGAGTTACAGTTTCAACGACGGTTGATAACACAGTTAAGACGCCATGATATCTTCCCATTCTGCATTTTCAGCATCAGATGAGTTGACAGTGCCGGTTTTTATCAGTCCCAGGAATCTGTGTGTCTCTCTCTCCAGGTGGTGTACACTGGAGTGAGGCCGACCTAATCTGACTCATTTCTCTCTAAGAGAAATGCACGTATGCACGGACACATACATGCACAGCTCGACAAAAGTGGGGCCGATGTCTGTACTTGTCCCTACTATCGTTATCAAGATTTACCATCTCTCTGAACCTACCCCATGACACATGATGCATGTTGATGTTGAATGAACTGCGTATCGTCAAATCTTTCTCTTGTTGTTGTTTTATCTATCCCATTTTTTTAGTCACTGCTCAGGTAGTGAGATTAGTTTTCTTCTCACAGTCATCAGTCTCCCTTTCCTTATTGTGGATATGCACCTACAAGCTGCCACACAGAGTTTAATTCAAATAATTGGGGACAGCTTCACACTCCTAGTGTTCAGTGCAAGCCTAAGCTAACGTGGCGTTACAGTGGCGTAGCGGTGTTTCTTAGCAAATTCTCGAAATTAGATTTCTTAACTACTCACAAAAAAAGATAAAGCTCACAAATGAATACAGAGACAGCATCACTCCGCCACAGCATATAGTCCCAGCAAACACTACTGTAAATGCGATTTAGTTTAGCCAGTTAAAAGCGGACGACTGTGAAAATGAAACAAATCCATGCTACAGGAGCGCTGTGTATAAAACAGGGATAGAACTCAAACATTCCCAACTTTTCCTTTCACAATTAGGAATTGAATGATTTTTAATTGATTTTAACAATGGATTTTTGTTATTATTACACAATGTTACATACAGTTTTCCAGTCAATAAGGCGCTGAAGGTTCCTTACCTCCAAAAGACAGAAAATAGAAGAACTATAGAATGGTTTTCATAAAATGGTGTCAGTATACTACAAGACAATCACGAGAAAGAAGTCACTTTGCATACTGTGATAGAGTCAGGAATATTTTACCCTGGCCTAAGTCTTACCTTTCCCCCCTTTGCTCTTGGGTGAACAGAATACCATCTCCAAAAAGTCAACTTGCCAGAAATTCAACAATTCATTTTTTCAATGAATACAGAATACATTATTTAAAACATAACAGGGTTCAAAAGCTTCCACCAGAAGTCATTGAACTCGTTTAACCTGACGAATGACTACATATAACTGTCAAAATCAAAGGAGAATCTGATAATTTCCTCAATTGAGTTGCAGCGTTGACCGTACATGAACCTAATTTTTAACACACCCACTCTAAATCAGATGGTTTAATGACCGAGGCAGGGAGATCCACACTGAGATACAAATAAACACATTGTGAGAAAGACATGATTGAATGTAAGAGAGATGTGAGTCGAGAGGCAACGAAAGAGGGAGAGAAAGATTAAGAGACAGAGAGAGACTGAGCCAAAGATAAGATCTGGTGAATTTGCTGAATCATAGAAAATGGGTGGTGAGTGTCACTTTACTTGTGTGTGTGTGTGTGTGTGTGTGTCTGTGTGTGTGTGTGTGTGTGTGTGTGTGTGTGTGTATGAAGTATGAATCTTTGTTTTTTTAGCAAGAATGAGGGAGAACGATTGTAATTAGTGAGGGAGGGCCTCTTTTCTGCAGATTAATCTCATCTAAGAAAGAGAGGAATGGGAAGGGGGAGAGAGAGAGAGAGAGAGAGAGAGAGAGAGAGAGAGAGAGAGAGAGAGAGAGAGAGAGAGAGAGGTGATCAAGGACATCGCAGCCTTGACTTCAGGGATGAGCTGTAACTGGCACAGTAACACACACTCCTGTAACTGCCAGTGCTTTCCAACACCCACTCAAACACACACTCCCCTGTTTCTGAATAAATGTTAGTCAAAAGAGAAACAGTGATTTGTGGCCACCCGTACAGATGAACCTTTACTAATGCATTGTTTGGTATTATAGTCAATGTTTTCCTTCATATAATCTTTATAAATGGACAGATAACAGGAGTGAAATGGTTTACAAACCTCACAGTTTTAAGGGTCACAATTTTCGGTTTGGTTCTCTAGCAGGAAATAAAAAACATGGCAAATTCCAACAAACTACAGTATTTGTTAAAAAAATAAATAACTGTCTGAATATGTTTCAGCAGGCTTGTTAATACAGAGACACTAATGTGAGTTGTTGCCAAAAGTACAGTGTATGTAATGTCTCGGAGAATCTCTAGAAAGTTCAAGGCAAAACATTTGGGACATTTACATTTTTTTTTTTTTTATGCAACCACACCATATATCTCAAAAATCGTCACTGTCAGTATCAATTTGTCAAGACTGCTAAGCTAACAAATAGCCAGCGTGCTACAGCAGCGCTGTTCGCCGTACTAGCGCCAGAGGAGCATTATCAGCCCTCTCTCACCACCCACATACTTCGCGAGCGTTCCACAAAGCAGTTGGTGAGACGCCATCCTTTAACAAAGCGTGGTACTGACCAGACATTTACAAGCCCACATCCAGACTGGGCCAGGACTCTTCCACCGCCGCTGCAGGACAAAAATGCCTTCAGCAATTTGTTAACATAGCGGATGTGTACATCTCTGGGGGATAAAGCTAAGTGGTACTTGTGTTGCATTGAATTAGGTTCATATGGGTGACAAGCTAGCAAACACTGGAAGAGTCGGCAAAACTAAATAACAGTCATAGCTGGGGCACTATTAAAAAACCCACGATAGTAACTAGACCAGTTCTGTATAACCCTCTCCCTCTTGTTGTCTTTCCCTCTAATTGTCCCAGCCTCCCTTTTTCTTTTGACATCTTTTTCTCCAATGCCAAAACCACCCCCTCACCCCTTCCCCAGCGTGCCCCTACACAACCATTCACAGCCATCTTTCAACGAAACTCTATGAATGTTGTTGATGGCACTCAATCTGTGTGCGTTTTAAGCAAGGTACTGGCTTAGATTTGGGTCTGTCTGCTTGTTTGTTTTTTTGGAGAAAAGTGAGACGTCCAATTTTGTATGTGTGTATGTCAGTGTGCGTGTAATGCATGTTTGTGTGTTTTATCCAGGGGGAAGTAGCTGAAAGAATAGAGCATGGGGGGCTAAGAGGGTAGAGAACGCATTTGTGTGTTTTGTCTGAAGTGCTTGATGACATTTCTGTTCAGTGCTGAATTAGCATTTTCACATTTGACATTTTACAAGTTTAACTGACATGCTTATGAAAAGTGACTTCCAATAAGGTTCAACTACAGGACCCTAAAATAGTTCGAAATTTGGCTAAACATTTGAATTTCTGTCAAATAATAAAATAAAAACCGGAGGCGATTGAACAAGAATGAACCAATATGATATGATCCACATCTGACAAGCTGCAACTGTAAGCAGCATATATGAACATCCTCTGCATACAAATTCCTGGACTTGATACGCTGCAGATGCACACCTTTGCCTATTTGACCATTATTACACATTCTACGTGGTTAGGCAACAGGTAAACTACTGTTACCCAATGCCTGAGGAGAAGAGAGGAGAAGAGAAGATAAAAGAAAGGGGAACCTGTGTGGTCTTGATGTAAACATTTAGATGTGAATAAAAGTCTACGATAAAGAGTTTTGGAAAATATAAACGTTCTGCTGTGCTAATTTCGCATGGAAACAATACTCCTGTTATTTGCCTAATGAAAACAAACATAGAACAAACAAAATTAAAGAGAGAAAGCAAATAGAATCTCACTCTCCCTCAGCTCGCATGTGTGCTCCGTCCCTCGGCTTTCATGGGAAAGCGTCACGACTGGCTGACCCCGACAGCAACCTGCCGACCGGAGGTCACTCACCCCCAACCTCTCCTTCTTCTATCTCACCCCCCATGCTGCTATCTCTCTCTTATCAGTGCGTTAGCGATAAGAAACGTTCTCTCTTTATTTTAAGAGGGGAGACCTAAGTGACTCTCAGCCGGCACACTATCCGCTAATGCAGGATACCATAGTAAACCCAATACCAACAACGTGGCTAGTTTAAAAGCCTTTGATGGTTAATTGGCTCTGAAGAAATGCTAGTCATATATTGCTAAGGGAGGGATGTTTTCAATTAGCCCTATAACAGCAGTTGGTTATAAAAACAGTATTGTTTTCACTGGGGGTTCTTTATCCTTTCAACAACAAAAATGGGCAGTAATGGCTTTGTTCAGCTCTGAGGCATGCGTGATCCAGCTGAGCTATCTGTTTGCTGGCCTGTCTGTCAGTCTGTCTGTCTGCGACAGCGTAATAAACCGCAGAGTGAACTGTGGTCTGACCTTTTTTTCTCTGTCTGTCTGTCCGTCCGTCTATCTCTTATTCTCTGCGCAGTAAACAAACAACTACGTGCATGCTAACTGTTTAGGGCACAGATTCTTGAGGTTTGCATTTAACGTCCTTTTCATGACATCCAGAGTTAGACCTATCGTGACATGACCGCAGAGAAAAAGATGAAAAAAAAAAATACTAATAATAAAGAGCACACAAACAAGACAATAAATGAGGCCACGAACGGGAGCAAGAAATCTCCCATAGTATGGCATCGTGTCCTGTGTGTTCCAAGGTCAGGTTCATTAGCAATGGCCATCTAACTGTTCTTGTGACAGAAACATGGTGAGAAAGGTCAAAAACAGACAGATAACATCCCACCCACACAAAGATGCAGTTCTCATTGGGGTCATGAGTCCACTATGAGCCACTTGTGGTCTAATTAACCCAGGCCTAGTGTATATACACAAGAGAAAAAAATATCCACTTGTATTTACAGTGCTATAGACAAGGTTCCTCCATGGTAGACAGCTTTATGAGGGACTGACAGGCCAATTATGGAACAAGCTGGTAACAGAGACCAGGTGGGAAGAGTCAATATTTGACACTAATGTTTAGACAGATACTTTTAGCGGATTGCTGTGCATTCGGTTAATATAGACACCCTGGGACTGTTCTCACAAGCTAACGCCGACTAACTGCTTCCCTCTCTATCTGTTTTGCAGCAGCTACTGATATCGTCTATCTCTCTTCTTGCCTCTCCATCTTTCTAGCAAGGTTTCTCCTTGCCTAGCTACTTCCCACGGATGCACCCGGGTTGACGGGGGAGGGGTGGGGGGTAGGATGGTGTGTGTGTGTGTGTATGTGTGTGTGTGTGTGTGTGTGTGGGGGGGGGGGCTACTGAGGGACTGTGGGAAGGCAGGCCGCCTAGGGTCCAGAGGGGCAGGAACAGCCACA
>JAODLI010066447.1:0-22742 GCA_027575585.1 Percopsis omiscomaycus
CCCCCTTCCCCCCCCCCCCCCCCCCCCGTGCACTTCTTTTTTTCTTTTTGTAAGAGGGAGAACCAAATAATAGGGTGGGGATGTGATCAGAGAGAGCCGTGTCCCACATCATGTTGCTATTTCCGCTTTAAGCGAACTGAGAGTGTTAACTGACAGATATGAAATATTAGGTCTGTGATTCTGCTGCGAGGATTTTGCAAGTAAAAGGCCAGTGTCTTCTGTTCTGGCGTTGAGTATTGAGTGATATTTAATGCATTCTCAATAGCCTTTTCATGTTGAGTCAGCACGTCAGATTAGACACGTCTCTGCTCCCTGGGACATCAGACAGAATGATCTTGGGAGAAAGCTCTTTTTTCCCCAAAAGGAGGTGTGTTTGTGTGTGTATGTGTATGCGCGTGTGATTGTGTGTGTGCGCACGTGCTATGACCTCACACAGTTCCATGTGTTGTACAGATTAGTATAAGGCGTAGAGGGAATTCTGACTATTCTCTGACGGTTCCCAGGGCGTAGTCCATCTCTACCTACACTCTCATTCGGGGAGTGAGTGGGTTTGGGCACCTACCTCCGTACAGACAGTTTGACAGGGCCAAAATGTTAAGATTAACGGCCCACAGCTAAACATATAGAGCCCAGTGTTGAACAGCGGCCAAATGACTCTGTCTTTTCCTGTGAAGTAATGGTCTGTAAACTCTACGGTCTGTTGACGTTGCCTAATATGGCGGTTTCGTTTGGGCTTGGGCTGGTTGCTAAGGCTGGGGAGGAAAGAAAGGGGACTTGGATGGAAATGAGCTGGGGGATGGGGCTGGGGCTGGGGCTGAGGCTGATGATGGAAAGGGTGCTGAAACTAGCTTTGGCTAACGTTGAGACATTCAAGGTAGATTGAGAAATGGGTGGGGTATACGAGCCGATGAGTGATGAGCCACAGAATCAGATTTGTAGCAGACTGTTATACACTAAACACTGAAGTGAAATGATTCAAAAAGCTTTTGGTGAAAGCCTCGACACAGTGTTTGTGTGTTATGCAATGTGCAGTTTAGACACACCCTCTATGTTTGAGATTGTTATGCATGACAGATAGCAGGAAGGTTTATAGAAATCAGGGCGTAGGAGGGCTCCTGCTGTGTGAAGCCCAGCTGTGCTTGTTAATTTCTTCTCCACATTGACAAAGGCAGGCTAGCCAGTGAGCAGCCAAAGGATTCCGCAAAGCATGCCAAGTCAAGCTGCTCTGTCACAAAGCGTGACTTTGCACACAGTGGAACATAAACATAGGAACAGCACCTTAACCTGCTTGCTAATACCGTATACATGCGATCTTGGTCCTGATGTACACTACAGTTTTCCTTAAACACGCAAGAAAAAACTGCATGCAATTTTTAGCTGGATAAGAAAGTTGACAATCCCAATAAAGATATGGGTCAAGTGGTGGATTCAGGCCACAGTAACTGTTAACTTAGTGCTCAGTGTTTCAAAGAGGCGGATGGATTTACTTGCTAATACAACCTTTAAGAGAGGGAGTGGGAATTGTGCATGGTCATAAAATGGTAGCAGTTTCTGGCTGCAGCTGCTTTTTAACTGCCGTGCACATGCATTCATTTACGTATTCACGTCTTTTTTTCTCTCCTTACATGTAACAACGACCCATTTGTATGCTATGTGTTGGAAAATGCGTACAATTAGAAAGCACCTTTGACCTCTCAGCTAATATACTCTGCTCCACACCACTCTCTCGCTGTTGCAATTTCTGTTTACAGACAGGCATAAATATCTATTGTTCTATATTTTTTTTACCTAATTTGGTTGCTGTAGGCCACACATAAAATTGTGCCAGATTCTACAAATTAAGCAAGATTATGGTTAGTATAAAGATTTGCGCTGCATCTTTAAGGGTGTGCGTATGATGAATTGGCTTTGTTGAGCTTTGTCGTTGTTTCTCAGGATACTGTTGGCCCTTCTTCCATTTCTCATGTTTGAGTACTACAAACCACATCCAGCGGTTAGCAGTGGTTCCAGACAGAACAATGTTTTCATAAGTTAGAACAAGGGAACCCTTTATTCCATTGTATCTCCCACTGGAAGATTTTGGAAACTGCATGAATTCTCAAAGTCACTTCACTATAGCCATGATTCTTGATCATCAGTTGACTCATTCTGGATCTTTCAGGTTCCAATAACACTTTATATGACTGTTACTCAAGTAGACATTAGAGAAGCGAGAAATGGTGAGTCACTCTGAAGTGACAGAGCCGAGAAGTAGCAATTCAGTCCAAAGATCTGAAACACTCAGGGGCTTTCTTAGTGTTTTAATGAAGTTGGAGATGTTGGTTTTCTGGATTTCTGACTCACAGTGTGATGAATGTGAATCTGGTGAAGTAAGAGGAGATGATTGGGCATGTGGCAGGATATCCAGCATTTGGAAATAAGTGGTGTAAACGTGGTATTAGAGAGGAATGCACGGGTAGAGTAGCTCGTGCTGATTACAACCTTCTGCAGGAGAGCTTACGTCTAATAACGTAAATGTTCTTGTATAAATACCAGATACGTGCCTGTTGGGAGAGTAATCCTGGTGTAAACAGGGCAATGATTTTCAAAGTGGGGATCAAGACCCCCCCCAAGAGTTCATAGGATGTTTTTTGAGGGCTTTCAAGATGAAAAATGTCTAAATAATAATAATAAAAATTGTGATAATCACTAAATAATAAATAATAACTGAGAAACATCACAATTTCAGATATATTTTGTATATATTTTGACAAACTTTATGTTGTGCTGTTAAAAGAGGTGATTGATGGTTTTCAACCCCTCTAGGGGTGGGACAAGTTTGAGTGTGTGTGTGTGTGTTTTGGAGGGAGGGGGGAGGGTCAAAACGGAAGGCAGTTGCTGGTAGTAATTTTGCATCTGTAATGGCCCATGTGGGAACCGTTTTGTCTGTTGATGAAGCTGGAGAATAGTTTTCCATGGCCCTGGTGTAGCTTTGAGTAGCATGTCGCTATAGTGCTCTCTGAGTCAACTCTTCCAGACAGATGTACAACAACTTCCCAAGAGGTGGAGAACACAGATTGTTTGCCAAACATATATTCAATGAGCAGAGAGAGAAACGCAACGGAAAACAAAAAAGAACAACATGTTAGTTACGGTTAAGAGTTAGGAAACTCCTCAAAGGAGTTTCAGTAATTAGTTGCGTAAGTTTGCAGTAGATTTCTACAGGCCTACACAGATGAACAGTTAAAACTTTTTTAACAGATGCTACACTTTATTAAAGGTGGCCAGTAGTGAAATGCATGATTACAGCTATGTATAAAAAGTAACAATGCTTTAGGATTTGCTTACCCTTTAGAATGTGTGCTAGATTTCATAACATGTCAAGAGATATACAGTACATACTGTATAGGGCCATTACTGTGGTAATTTTGAATGTTCTTGCATTATGGTGGGTCCGTACAGTGTTATGAACGTGTGCAGTGAGTTATGTTATGCTCTACGACAGATTAACATTTATGTGTTTGTTCTACTATAAACCAATCTACAGAGGGCTGTAGATCCTCTGGCTCTTGACATGTTAAGGCAGAACCCAGTGCGACAGGGTCATGGGTCGCGTAGAGCCATCTATCAGGTGCTTACTGCAACACTAGGCAGGCAACCCCTCGCTGGGAAGGGTCCTCTAAATCAAACAATCTCTGTGAAGCCTTTTAGACTTGGAGGTCAGAGAGATTGTGGGGAACTAATAGAGAGACTAATAGCGTCCGATTACTGAGCTGAACCGGCCTTAGCCTAGTGGCTCTAGGAGGGAGAAATGCAAAGTAGGATGTGGGAGAAAAGAAGAATGATGTTTCACTTATCCTTTCAACCTCAGTGTCTATCAGGGTTGGACGGTTTTTGAAGGGATTAAGGCAGTGGTTCTCAACTGGTCTAACCTCAGGACCAAAAGTTCGGTAAACGTATACAAATAAATAAATAATACAAAGTTAGACTATTTGACGTAGCCAAAATCCACACATCCACAACCCACTCCACACCAGCTCGTGACCCACTTTTGGGTCGGGACCCACCAGCTGAGAAACACTGGTTTAAGGGTTACTCAAGAAGCAGATGTGTTGCATTGGCCTCTTATGCATTAACCTTCAACCTTTTAACTGGGTTGTAGCCAGAAATGTAGCCAGAAGATACACATTTTTACCCATCCAACCACTACATCAAGTGTTCTGCCTATATGTACTCAATTTGTTATCACATTTCATGATCCACGGATTCCTTCTTTAAGCAGTTTACATGTTTTACGCATATCGGACGGGGCGGGTGAAAGACAATAATTTAATGTGGAGAGCCTGCTTCAGGTCAGTTCAGATGCCTGAGGTTAGTAAGAAGAGTTTGGTGGGAGAACTAAGTAAATGATTGGCTCCAATGGCAGGAAACTCACCGCTCACTGCTGAACCAAATCCAAACAGGATTTTCATGTCACTTCAATTTGCTTGTGTTGAGACATATTTTATCTCTCCCTCTCTCTTGTCTGTCTCACTCTCAGCTAAGTGTATGTGCAGGTTTACTCATTTCAGTGTACTGTATGCATGCCAAAACACATAAATACAGTATATTGCATCTATTATTTGCGTCATTATGCCAATAGAAACACTATTAAAACACTGTAACTATAGAAACACTAGTGTACCAAGTCAAATCAAATGTTACCTCATATTACCTAGTATTTGCTGGCCATTGTACAGCTCCAACAACACATAGTATCATTTATTGTGTTAACTCCATAGTATAAAATATCATTTAGAAAATGAACGGGCTAGCTCTCAACTTTGGGTCAATATTGTACCTACAGTATATACATGTGATGATTATGAATATATGAATACATTTGTATTTGGTATCTTTAGTGACAATCATTGCTGACCAGGGCGCCAACGTCACCCTGCCATGCCGACTCCAAGACACGTCAGACCTTCTGGCTTTTGGCCAAATCGGTCTCCGAGTCAAATGGAGCAAGCTGTTGGAGGATGGTGAGGATGAGGAGGATGTGATGGTTTCAATGGGATTCCACAAGAAGAGTTATGGAAAGCTAGAAGGCCGCGCCTACATGGTGGAGGCTAACGCTGAAGACGCCTCGCTGATGATCACTGACGTCTCCTTGGAGGACGCGGGGCGGTACCGCTGTGAGGTCCTCAATGGAATGGAAGATGAAATCACTGACATTGATTTGATAGTGCAAGGCTTCAGCAATGGTAAATAGTCTTATTACATCTCATCTCATTATACAGGTATGTTATCTCAATTCCTGTCATGTTCCCATGTCATTAAAAGGTGTAAATTAATCTTAAAATACAGCAAAACATCTAAATAAAGGCAGTTGGATATTTGTGATGCAGCTTACTGGCTTAGGACTCTCTTGGAAGCACAAAGACAGCTTGTCTTAATGTACTTAAGTAATTAGGACTTATCTCTGATTACAACTGGAAAGCGTTCAGTAGGATAAAACACTTCTTCAGTCTTTTATGGTTTGCATTTTTAAGTTATAAAGTTATGTTATAAAATGTAACATTATGTCAAATTATAGCACCAATTGTCAGCAACCATTGGGTGTCTTCTGTGTGGTGTGTGAAGGATCAGTTCAGGTGGAGGCTAGATATGCACTCAACAATCTTAGCTCTTAAAATCTTTTATAATACACCTTTAGAAAAGCCTGTCTGTGTGGATGTTTGAGCATATAATAGCCAATACAGCACCTCACGATTGCATATGTCAAATTGGCTGATGTGTCTTACAACCTTGTATAGAGGTTGCAGAGGATGCAGAGTATCTAGTTTGGTTGTAATGTGGAAAATTCAGCATGAGTTAACACCTAGCATGCATGAGATCCCCCATTTTCCCCAGACAGGCATAGAATCAGGCAGCTGGCAAGGTCCCTACATTCTGGAGACAACAACTCTTTTCAGTATCAGTATCTAGCAAGCCAGCAGACCTTAAAAGATGCATGTCTGGCAAGCCTACACTTGCAAATAAAACCCAAGCAATTGTATGCCAGCCTTCCCATGAGAGACTGAAGTAGACTCAAACCACACGCATTCTTAATTTATTTGAAAGCAATGGAAACTTCAGTAGAATAAATCAGCTCTTTGGAAAATCATATGAAAGTGCTCAAATAATTTTGAATAAAAAAAAGTTTGTTTGTATCTCCATTTAGACTCATGGGGTTGTTCAGTATAAACAGTATGTGTCATTTGTCTTTCTTTTCCCTGCAGGTGTTGTGTTCCCATATTCCCTTCCTATTGGTCGCTATAACCTGAACTACCATGATGCAGAGATGGCATGTCAGGAGCAAGGTGCTGTGGTTGCTTCCTTCGAACAGCTCTACAATGCCTGGAGGGCTGGCCTGGACTGGTGTAATGCCGGCTGGCTGAGTGACGGCACAGTACAGTACCCCATCACAAAGCCTAGAGAGCCCTGCGGTGGTTCCAATGCTCAAGCTGGCCTCAGGAACTACGGACGGCGTGACAAGGCCAGGGGCCGCTATGATGTTTTCTGTTATATTTCTGAAATTAATGGTGAGGGGTTTTGTTTTTTGTGTTAATGTGTTAATGAATGTTACTTTTTTAGCTTTTATCAGCTTGACACAATTCTCACCAAGTGAACAATAAAGACTTGTACAACTCCCTGCCTCATGTGATGAAAGTGATGAAGAACTGACCTAGATCGTGTTTTTGCTCTTTCCACCTTCAGGTCGTTTCTATTGGCTGGTTCAACCTCACAGGCTGAGCTATATTGAGGCGGTGCAGGCATGCTTGGATGACGGCGCTGAAATTGCCAAGGTGGGCCACATGTTTTCCGCCTGGAAGTTTCGGGATTACGACCGATGCGATGCTGGCTGGTTGGCCGATGGTAGTGTCCGCTACCCTATCAGCAATCCCCGCAAAAACTGCAGCCCCACAGAAGCTGCAGTGCGCTTCGTGGGATTCCCGGATAAGAAGCAAAAGCTTTATGGTGTCTACTGCTTTAAACCGTGGTAGGGCAGATGGAGGAATGAAGTTACAACCACCAAAGAGCAACAACAACCACAGCCAATAAAAACAACAATAAACATTGGATCTTAACTAGCATGAACTAGCATGAACTCATTACCTTTCTGAAACTGTGATAATCTTTTTTTATTCTTACAAAACAAATAAAAAGTACAGTAAAAGCTCATTTTCATGCATCGATTAACATAATATTTTGTAACTATCATGGGCTTATTTTCATTAATTGTGCATTAATTTTACATAGGCCATTTGGTCAAAAGTCAAGATAGTGTTATTGTAAGGTTACCATGTGACAAGGACGTGATGTTTGAGAACATCATGTATGCTTGATTTGTCCTCCACAGAGAGCTTAGTGAAGTGAAGAATTAGAGCAGCTATGCTTCTACTGGTTTTGCATTCTTCAAAATCTAAGTGAAAATAAATACATTTGGTAGATAACATATCACATTAAAAAAAGCCTTAAAACCTAAATGTAGTTTATTTTTATTGTTTTAGGTGCCACCATTGAGCTATGGATTTCATCATGTTAATTTTAAGTTGTGACCTCAAATAGATTTTGTTAGTATTTGAGATCTGGTCTTTTCACTATTTAGAGGTACAATCCTCAATTTGTGTCTTTAATTACCCTTGTAGTTGAAATGCTACAGAAATGTTTTGATTTAAACCTCAGAGTGGACATGCCCCTCCCACACATGCGTTCCTCTCCACCCCTCACCCTACAAGTCCCATAGACTCACACTAGACTCTAGCCCAAACTTCAACTGGGCGCTGGGACTGAAATTTAGGGTTCTTTGAGTGCCATAACAAAATGTATATTTCTTTTCAACCTTATGAGCTGTGATCAAATATTTAACATTGACATTCTTTTTCATGAAAAATTTTGGTTTATATTAATAACTCTAATTAGATCAATAATTGTTTAAACGCGCCACAGCACATTTTATTGTTCCAGACTTTGTGTATAATTTTTTTTACATTATGTTTGTATTACATTTTCTTTTATGATGTTGCTTTTCACCAGTTGATTTAATTTTTACTTGTTTAATGATTCAATTCTAAAACTTAGATCCTCCAAAACCCATAATGGCGTATTTAGTTGTCACTAACTGGTGGGTCTGGGCTGTGTTGTTATAGAGCATATTTAGATAAAGCAGACCATTTAAAGATGTGCACAACCACTATCCCTTATAGTTGACAAAATACCCTTACAGGTCTTTTTGAATTCTAATGTAATGTACCTTCTAAGGAAAATACAGATTTAAATAATAAATTCTTCAAATAAACTGTATATTTGTTTATTATTACCTTTTTTTTCAGGATTTGCAACTAAAAGGTATGTCTACAGTATGGAACTGGACCTAAATCAACAAGACAAGATTTAGGCTCATAGGCTGTCAAAAGGCCATGTTGCTGGCATGAACTCGGGTTTCCATTTTCATAGCATTTAGGATTAGACACTCCTCCTTCCTTCATTCTCCATGGAATTTTTATGTTTGGTGCCAACCCATCAAGTTTTACAAAAGGAACAGTACCCCACTCTTTAACAAGCTACTTGTACAGTAGGAGTGCATGGGAATTAGGTAAGATTCACTTTGACACAAGAAGGAAAATGTAAAATATGAAATGTGAAATGTAAAGGTGCTTAAGAGTCCATTGACATGTGGGCATAGCAGGCGTGGAACTGGAACACACCTTGTTAAAAAATGTTGACATTTACATTCCTATTAATCAGACCACCATAAATGAACATAAAGTACGTTAAAACCAGTCTCTTCCCTCCAATCATAAAAGAACTGGAGTGAAAGATATGACATTCCATGTTTAATTTCAAATAGGGCTAGTAATATGAGTCTGAACAACCACTGATGCCACAGGATTCATCGTTAATAATCATTTTAATCTGAGCTGTCAAATTAAATCAAAATCAAATTTCAATTTATGTTCAAAATTTCTGCAAGAATATTTTGGGGATTGTCAGTTACAATGTATAAATTACACTGCAAAGGGAATACCAAAGAAATAACAGAACCATTATTAAGACAGACACCAAGAAACCCACCATAATGGGAAAAGTCATAGCACGTTTACCTAAAAAAAAACTATAACCAGGGCAGATTTTCTGCTGCTTGTCTACGAAACATCTGCTTTTCATAAGGGAAAATTGCAGGGTTTACTCTCACTGGGGCATCAGCCTACAACCTTTAATCAGGTCCCCTTCAAGTGCCCTGTAATGACATAGTCCAACCACAGAGAGAACCGCAGTGACCCAAACCTGCACATAGATTACATAGATCAACTTGTAACTACACTGGAAACAGTGCATTGCACTATTGTTTTTCACTGTGCACTTCGAGTTTTGGCTTAATAGGGAAGCACTCCCTAGGATTAAGCAGTCATAGTTCTTAAAAGACCACGTCTTGTTCATCTTAGCTTTTGTGGTGTTACCTAAGGAGTTTAGAGTTTATAAGAGAAGAAGCATTAGGGTGGCGGTAACAAAAACCCATGCATGCTATTGATAAAACTGCTCTGAAGAAGAACATTTTTGTCAGCATTTATGCTTCATCAGCATTTCCTCGTGAGCATCACATTTCTGCCCCAATTTTCCTTCCATATGTTCTCTATAATTCAGTAGGCCTAAATGTAGGCCCCCTACACCCTACTGACTTTTTTTTCAGAGGTTTTCTTCTCCTTGCTTTTATATCTGCAGGGACCTTGGATACTGTACCTTTGAATGTGGATCAGTGGGTGGCAGCAAAGTGAATGAATGTTCAATGCATTCAATGTTTAAACTGAACAATATTGCATCAATGGTGCATGTTTCACTGCAGGATGCACTGCAATGTAGCTATAGCTAAAGCACTGAAAAAAGATGACTTCATAGGAGAAACTGTACCATTGATACCATAGCGCCACCTGCTGGTTATTTAGTTGTAATACTAAATAACCCATTTCTGTTGCTTTTGGCAGGTAGGCCACCGTAATGTTCACCCTTGAAAGAACAGGGACTATGCAGAACAGGTGTAAGGTTAGTCAATTCTCAACTGGTTTAATCATAATAAAGCAGTCACAAAAGGTAAGGTAAGTAAAGATATTTAGTCCAATGTCGAAATACAATCATTTTTTTCTTTATTTTGTTGGTGAGAAAAAAAACAGGGCAATCTCTTTAAAACAGTTATATCCCAAACATTCACATTGTAATTTCTTTTTAAAGTTATAGTATAAATATAAAGATATCATGTGCACTTTAATGTTGAAACACATACACTCCAAAATAGAAAAAAGAAACATCTGACACTTTATCAATGCAGACCACACATTATCAATGCTGTAACTGTAGAGAACAGCATTATTGTAGCTAACAGGGCCTTCTCTATTCTTTGGTCCAAAGATGGCCTTGTAATAAAGCTCTCGTCTTCATAGGATTCAGTTTACACAGTCTCTAAAGCTGTCTAAACACGTAAGATGCAGGAAGGCTATTGTTTAGTCGGGTGAATGAAACAGTTATCTACGAGAACAAGAAAGAAATGTAGAGCAGGTTGAAAATAAATTATGACTAGATAAACAAGAATTATGTTCAAGTCTTTAACAAAATACATTCTTTCAAAGGCAAAGCAAAAAGGTTTAAGGAGAAAATTGAGTTTTTTATCTTATTGCCTAACAACATACTGTATAGTAATTTAAAGGCAAAAGTCTTAGGCAAGAGTCTTCGGTTTGTAATCAGGAATAGCATAAATGTTATTGTAAACACACCAACACAAGCTGTCCACTGAATAGAAAATACACTGGTAGAAAATAAGCCAGTTCTCTAGTTTAATATTAAAGTTATTGATTTCTAAGCCTTTACATGATAACATAAGGCTTTTTTGACGAAGCATTCCTTCCTCATATATGTGTGTGTTATCTTTGTACCACACAAAAGTAACTCTAATGTAATTTCATGCAACATTCTTTCTATTTTAATCTAATAATGAATGTATTGACAAACTACATGTAACATACAGTATTTGACTGAAAGGTGCAGAAGTTTCACAGAAGTCTCCAACAGTCAAAACGTGACTGGCTGTTTTTGTGTCCAGTCTTCTTGTATGCCTTTGTCATCTGATACCCAGTTAAAAGGGACCATGTTTCAGTGCGCATTGTAAATCAATTTTGAGGAATAAAGAATAAAGCTGTACTGAATGTAGCCCTATGCAAATGCCTATAACATATTAGTATTGTTCGATATGTGGCATTCATGAAATAATTAATATAATTGATCATGTCTTTCATACAGAACATATATTATTAATGATTCATTGTAGGTATGTGTGATACTCATTAAACCAACTGATGTCCATCTCAAACTGCTCAGTAATATAATTATTTTCTTTACATGCCTTAAGCGCAAAAATTTCACAAAAGCTGGTTTCTTAATTATGTGTATAAGAAACACTTTCAGTGATTTTCAGGAGCACGGTCTGTGTAAAGAAGTAGCATACATTTGGTCATCCACACATCATTTGGCTAAACTTCTTCAGGTTAGAACAAAATCAGAAAAATGCAATTTCATTTTTTCCAGTGGCCAGCTGAAATAATGGTTTGCTTTTTTGCAATAATAAAAAAAGTGTCCCTTCATAAGAATATACCAGCAATATGTCTTATAAAAGTCACTTGATTCCATCGTCATCCTTATGCAAGAAAATTACATTAACCTTAGGGTTTTTGCGGTAAGCTTTCTCTTGTCCTTATCCTTTGAAAGTTCTCAGGCAAGAGACATTTGCGTATCTTCGTCCCTGCCACATGGCGGTCACTGTCTCCTTAGTATTTGCTCAGTCCTCTCTCTCCTTCCCCTGTAGCGCTGATGGAGATAGTGGGAGGACTCTTCCGGCCATAGTTTAAAGTTGTGTATTCTAAACAGGCTGGTGTGTTGATGATGTTTCCTGTTAAACACTTTCTGGTAGCTTGATGCTGGTAAAAATGAGATGGCCAGATGAGGGGAACATTCATTAAAACCTTTATAGGGTTATTCCAAAAATTGACAGTAAATATGTATAGGTAAACTCCTTTATTGTGTTCCCAGAACCATGCATTTCTTACCCAGCTGATTGTTCATATTTTGAAATAGTACTTTATTGGAATCCGGGTGGACTTACGATTCATGCAGGAGATTTTGGGGGTGTCCCACCGTCCGTCGCCACGGCAACGGATGACTGGCACATGCCTCTGAATGAAGCCGTTCCGGCACTGGTACCTCACCAGGGAGTTAATCTCATATCTCTCACGCTTTTTGCCGAAGGTATGTGCATTTTCCACTAGGGGGGGCTGACTGCAGGAGACTGAGAAGCCCATTCAACAAAAAGGGGAGGCATTAAAATTAAAGAGTAAAACTTAAAATCCCATTTCTGAGGTGTGTCCATAAAAATCTTAAAAATATCTGTTATTATTTACCTGTGCCCTTCTTGCACGTGAAGGTGAGATGGTAGTTGCAAGGAACATCATTCCACTGGCCATCTTCATGCCAGATCATCACCACACAGTCCTCACCAGAAGAGAAGAAGCTGTCCGGCTGATTGGGCCTCCAGTTCTCATATTGCTACAGTAAAATAAATACATACATAAAAAGGTAAGCCTTCCTGTTCTCTTTTCCATTTGTCTTAAAACTAAAGTAATTCATTTGAATACAAATTGGTATTTTTTAGCCTAATCCATACAGATAAGGGCTTCCCCTTTAAACGAAAGCACCAGCCTTCTCTGTGGTTTGCATTTGTTATCTACTCACTATAATTGGAAGACCCGATAAGTCCCATAGTACCTAACCGAAGCCACTCATCGGGCAAAGGCCATCTAATCAGAGGATGTATTGTTACTACACCCTATCGGCTTCTGCAAAAGTGATCCTGAAAATAGACTTCCTGTGCTGTCAAAACATCTGTGATTTTGTGTCTGTAGGTGTTAATGTAACATCCGGGGGCGCATCCAGGGATGGTGCCCCTCCCCTCCTGTTGAATCTCGCCGGTGTGCAGTTCACCAGTCCAGGTGTAATTCAATGTACAACATTCCAGAATGCTCCAAAGACCCATGGAATAGTCTAATTTATACTTCATACTGTACACACAGCTGTACACAGTGAGGAATTCACCCCACAATTGATCATACCTGCAGTCTTTCAGCGTATTGGAGGTTAAAATGGTCTCCTTCAAAGATGTGACCCCCCCTCCCCCACGCATGCCCTGGGGATAGCCTACCCTATTATTATGGTTTGCAAACACACACTGGTTTCCTGCTTGACTCGACCCAGTTAACAAATGGCTGATCTTCTACCCGCACTGCTGGCCTCAAAATAATCAAACTTTTATCCGCCGTCCTACGACTGTGTATTGTACAGACAAACACAAACACATGCACATACACAAAACCATATTGTTGACTCCTAACTGGATTTCTCAATACCCTATTTACATTATCCGTGATCTGAACTGAAATAATTTGTAATTATTATTATTTATTTATTTTTGGTTGTTGGTGACCACCCACCCAGACCCCCTGGGCTGCTTCTGTCTACTTGTCTCTGTTTCTGCAGCTGGGAAAAGGTGCTATCCATATGTGTGTCTATCTGCATGGTGGCCCTGTGCTCCCACCCCCCCTCGGTTGGCTCAGCCGCCTGCTGGGCTTCCTGAGTATGGGTGCGGGGGTTGAGGGGGGACCATACCTTTGTACGTCAGACCCCCCCCCCCCTCACTCACACCCTCATCACCCCTCTATCTCTCAGCTGAGTGGGGGTCTCTGGTGTTTATCACCCCCCCTCACCCCCAAGGCTCCTGTCCGTGCTTCCACCCAGCTCTGGTAGCGGAGGCTTATCTTTGAAGTGAGGACATCAATCTGTACGACATGGCTGGGCAGCACATAGTAATTAGCCACTTTCCTGTCTTGTGGGGGGGTTTACAGCAGTCGCAACCACAAACAAACAAACAAGCTCCCACTTGTGAGCTGAACTGTATACTACCGGTATTACTTTTTCTTATCCTTTTGTCTCGTATTTTTATTTTAAAATTCACTGGAGTGTGACTTGAATGGCTGCAGTCACATACGATATAGTGAGATGAGAAGTGTTAAAACTGCCTTAATGTAAGCCCTGCAATCATTTCATTACAAGTGGCATCACCCCACTGTGTTTGACCAATTAGGTAAGAGTAGAGCACGTCATGAGAAAGTCACCACAGTTCCTTTTTGCATTCTTTTCACCAGTTTGCTATTTTGTTCATCAGCATCTTTTCTAAATATTTACGGTGACTCTAAGTCATGAATGTTAAGACAAATGTGGGCTGGAAAGCATCAAATCTTACCAGATGGCAGCCATCAGTCCAACGGAAATCGTTGTCATACATCTTATCATTCAGACCAATCCACTGGTAATCCTGTCCAAGACCTGTGATACAGAGCATAGTGAGACACAGCCAGTTGCACAAGCCCTTATTTGGACTTTTCAAGCAGAGAGAGATTAGGCAAAACAAATCAAATAGAGTGTGTAATGATATTTCTTTATACCCAAATCACTCACTCTGCTAAATGATAAGAAAGCGATGTGGCTTTTAAAGAAATATGTACACATTTGTTGTTTTCTCTCAATGACTTTGATGGACTCACGGTTTACAAACTGTTGCTCCTCATGGGAGATAATGCTGGTCAGGTGAGCCCCTTGCATTCGACAGTCTCTCTCGGCTGTGTCCCAGTTTCTCCTGTGTGGAGAGTACTTGTAGCAGTGGCCCTGGAACTTATGCCAGCCATAGTCACATGTGTCTGTGTCTGATGGGAAGGAGAGGGTGTGAAAAGAGAAATCAAATAGATCAGACATATATCCGACAAACTTCACTTATTACTACTCTATTTATTATATATTTATATTATTAGTCCCTTTTGTGTATCTGTTCCATCCATCCATGAGCCTACACTCACATTCTTGTCTTCATCTTATCTATCAAACACCTGTGTATTCTCACCCTACAGGCTGTAATCAATTTTGTTGTTTCCCAGATTAAAGCAGAAGATCTTTTGATACATTCATTCCCAGAGTCCCCAATAGCAACACTGTAAGGCATTCATTGAAAAGTTGGAAACAAACCAAGGAAGCCCAGGTGTGAATGTGACCTCTCTTGCAAAAGACATGCATGGTAGATAAATAGGCCTGCCATTACCCTATATCTAACCTTTTGTCACCAAGTTCCCATTTGCATTTATTTTTCCTTATTTGCTTTCTATTTGCCTCCTCTTTGCCAATTGTATTGTCTATAATTAGCGTTTTGTTGTGAGTTCAATCTTTGTTTGTTTATAAATAAAACCAAAATAAATACATTCATAAAATTACTCCTGCCATTGCCCTTGACCAGGGCATTAGAACTAGAGTTTGTCTCTGGGCGCCCACTGCTACTGAGTAGTTAAGATAAGTTAAATACAATAGGTACAATAAAGGATCACCATTAACAAAAACAAATATACTATTAGGAGACAATTATTATTATAGTCTGATTGAAATCATACATAAAACTTTACATTTCAGCAATTGATCAAGAGCCATATATTCTCAATCAGACAAATTCATGCCTGGAGTTTACATGTATTGAAATTATTACTGGGAATCTAACTGCATTGTTGCATTAAACAGGTTAAGAGCTTGAATGGCTATTGCAAGTTACAACACGAATAAGGTATCAAGACTTCAGTAGGCAAAGGGAAAGGTTGTGTGTATTAGCAGGAAGGATTGTGTCTGAAAGACAATATGACCCTATTTCTTGTAATTATAAGTTTATCTCTCTGCCAGCATATAAGTGGGGCTCCAAAGAGGTCTCTATATAATGTAATAACTTTGATTATTTGTCTTATGAAATATCAGTTGATGTCCAGCACACCTTTATTGGAGCATACAGTAGCCTACACATCGGCTGGTACTGGTACTCTGTCTGTCTGAAGCCTATGGAAACCAATGCTCCAAGTGCGTCTTCAGTCTTTAGGAGTATTAACAGAAAAGGCGGCCGAAGGCAATTCAGAGAGACTGTAAAGCATGATTGTTGAGATAAGATAATAATGGATTTTATGACTCAGTGCTGATAAGATTTGAAGATGCTTGGCAGGTGAGTAGCTATACAACTAGACTAAACTCTTTTGATTATTTTCTAATACTTGAATTACTCAGCCTAAGTGGCAGCTCAGTTTATTTCCCAAGGGTTCAGGTAAGTGACTGTACAAGAACAGTGTGGATAGGTTTAGGTTAAGATCTTTGGAATTTCTATGAAGAACTTAATTTGGTAATGTGGTGTCTTCGTATAATGCACACAACTCCAAGTAGTTACTTCGTTTCCAGGATGTTTCAAGTGCGATATGCATACAGTACTGTAAATGGGATATGTAACCATAACAACTTAACAGATTAACTAATTAACTTACCCTCTTCACAATACAGCCCAGAGTAGCTAGAGAGGCACACACATGTAAAGGAAGCAAGCCCATCAATACATGTACCTCCATTACGGCAAGGGTTTGACTGGCACTCATCAATATCTAGATAAAAAAAAGACGAAAATAGTTGACAGATCAAAAATACAAAATGAGAAAAGGTAAAATAAGGACTGATTGCTTCTTGTTTCTTCAAAAGATTTTGCAATGAAATTAAAGCTCTGATAAACATTACCTGTTTCACAGCGATCCCCGGTGTAACCAGAGGCACAGCTGCATGAATGTGTACTGCCAATCTTGTAGCAAGATCCCCCATTCAGACAAATGTTTCCTACACATGACTGAATGCCTGTGGGGTGATACAAATTCAAACATAAAATATCTTTCATTTAAACTATTTTGTAGAAAATACTGATTATTTAAATGATTATACTGTACATTTAGACTATAAACTATCTAGAGAAACACACCTGGAATTTCAAAAGTTTCGCCAAAAACTGTATGGCCCAAAACCAGCCTTGTTTCGGATGAGATAGTGGTCTCTTCTCCTCTTATTGGTGGTTCGTTTTCAGTCAGTGGTGACGATGTTGCATCAAAGTCTTTTATCTCATCTACCTCAGAAATTGGTGAAGGGGTTGCATGGACTGATGTAACTGCTTCTAGGTAGTTTTGAGTTTCAGCTGGCAACACTGTTGATGACCCTGTAGTATCAAGACTTGGTTCTATCACACGTGGGGTAACATCTTCCTTGAACACAGGCTGGATTTTAGCAGTGGGCAGGGCCAATTTGTTTCCGGGCTTTTCAGTAGCCATCAGCTCTCTTGAAACGCTCTCAGAAATGGACGACGCCACCTCAGTTATCCTGACAGAGGGTGAGCTAGAGGCTACAGTTTGTTGCTTGATGAACGTACCTGTGACCTTGTCACTCCCTAGCTTGACGGGGGTGGTTTTAGTCACATCCTCTTCTGAGTCAATGCTGCTCACCGAGACAGTCTCAGAGATACTAGAGGATGTTGTGACTGAAGAGAGTGAAGGCATGAAATGAATACCTCCTGTTATTAGAGGAGATTTAGTCACCTTTTCTTCTGAGCTATTACTCTCTGAACTAACAGGCTGACTATTACCTGTTTGAGACAAAGCAGAAGGTACGGCGAAAGAAACTGATGGATCTTCATGTGTTGTGGATGTTTCTGTGTATATTGGAATTGATTCAACCTTTGATAGGTCTGGTGTCACATAATCTATATCATCATCAAGTCCTGGGGTAGAGAAGGATAGAATAAAATCTGGAGAGGCTGTCCCTTCTGTCGCTTGCTCTATCTCATTAACTACTTCACTTGAACTCTCTTCTGTTGCTGGTTCAACTGTTCTTTCATCCTTTGCTCTGGGATGAGGAGTTGAGCTTTGGCTTGTCACCTTGCCTGGTAACACAGGACTGGTTGTGACCACTGATGTATTCTCAAAAGAAAGATCAGTTTGCAAGTGACGTGTTAGTGTGATCTCTGACCTGGCTTGTTCAAATGACTTCTGGGGAGGTGTTAGATCCATAACAGGGGGAAATGTTGTGACAAACTGGACCATAACAGGCTCAGATGCAGCTGTGGAATGGACAGGAGTCTGTAAAGAAATAGGGTTTCTGTCTTCTGACGACAGATTAGATGATGTGCTTGTAGTCAACATTGTATTAACCCCATCCTTATTCTGATCTTCCCAGCTCTGTTCCTCTGGTAGGTGTGTTACTGCTAATATTGGCAATGATTTAGCGCTGCTGGTCACTGCAGTAGCAGATATGGATGTAGCAGTTGAAGTGGGAGTAGAGACAGTAGAGAACATATAGGATGTATTTTCACCCGAACCCTCTTCTGCTGTTGAGGGGTTGATAAAAGTTGTTTTGTTTGGAATAGAAATATCTTCACTTTCTGTTGGTAACTTTTCAGAAGACACTGCCATAATGGTGGAACTGGAACTGGAAGTATTCAATTCTTTGCCATTTGGAGCAGGGGTAGGTTTCTCAGTGCTGAAGAGAGAGGAAGCTGTAGTGATTTGAGTATATTTGCTTATTGTCTTGGCTGGTGTTTCAGTACTTAACATGGAGGAGACTGTTGTAGCTAAAAGTTCAGTCTTTTCAGTCATATTAGTTACAGTGGCGGTGGTTTCAGAGGATGTGGTTACATCTCCAGAGCTCTCCAGATCTAACATACTAGCTGTTGTTGGATTGTCAGGACTGTGGAGAGAAGGTATGGTAGTTTTGAAAAACAGCTGATCAACCTTCATTGTAGCACTGGTCTCATTGTTATAAAGAGAGGATGCAGTCCTCGTAACTGCCTTTTCTGTCTCCCACGTAGATTCTGGTGAAGCAGTTGAGATTGCTACATGTCCCAACTTCACTGATACTGCAGCCAATATCCCATGGTTTGGGTCACTTATGTTGTCTTTGTCAGTAACATCTAAGGGAGGATTCTCAGTACTATAAAGAGAGGTGGATGAGAAGATCATTGTGTGTTCAGATTTCACTGTTGTACCAATGTGATCAGGCTCGCCTGAGCGCTCCTCAACAGTATTGTCTGGGACATAAGCCACAGTTGGTTTCTCAGTGCTGAATAGGGAAGAGGCACTGTTAGAAATGCCTTCCACAGGCAAACTTACTGGCATGGAGGTAGAATAAGTGGCACTATCAGTCCCAGAACCCTCTGATTCATCTGTCACATCAAACATTGGTGTCATGCTCATGGTAACTGCCCTGACCCCCCCTGCTTCTTCTGTCTGGATGGTGGAGTAAAATGGAGAGGAAGGATTCATGGAAATCGTATCAGCATCAATGATTGTATCCTCTTTTGCTATTTGCTCAGAAGCTGTGCTGATTCCTTTCATAGTGTCTGTGACTGTAGAGAAGAGATTGTCCTCATCAGTGGCTTCCTCAGTGAATATGATTGTAGTGCTAGCTGAAGGTTTGGTCCTATGCAGAACTATTGTTGGGGTCTGATCAGTCTTGGCTTGGCTACTTGTAGGGCTAATGATCATAACCTGTTGGTCTGTAATATCATGGTAAAAAATTGAGGGAATAGGTGTAGACATGGGTGTGAATCCAACCGTTGTCTGGTCCCATCCAGATCTCCCTGTTGGGATGTCACTAGTGTGGTCACTGACCAAACCTAAGGTTGCATGGGGTGTAGTTGGATGCTTACTAGCCATATGTTCACCCTGTATGGTACTATAGATGGGATGCTCTGTTGCTTTAGTGATGAGGCGTTCTGTATCTAGGATAGTTTGGCCTTCCTGTGAGGTACCCTGCTCATCTGGGTCAGCAGTGATTGAAACAAAATATTCAGTCTCACCTGTGGCTTCTCCAAATGTGATGCTGTCTATCCCCGATGGTTTAGAGGTAAATATCTCTGTTTTTGGGTATCCTGAACTCCCCTGCTCTATCAAATCTATGCCTGGAAATGATGTAGATTTTTCATCTGCTGAAGGAGACATGTCATCTAATGGAGCGGATGTGACAGTGTTGATTGTTGTTATTGAAGACACAGGTATCTGAGTGCTAAAGAGAGACAATTTTAGACTATCAGTTGTTCCAGTCTCGTGTGATGCAGTTGTCATTATGGGTTTTTCAGTACTGAACAGGGATGAGGCCGGTTTGTCTGTATTAAACATTGTGGGTGATGTGACAATATCTTCAGTGGATATGTCATCAGTGGGGTCACTTGAGTTCTCCTTGAAGTGGGAAACGGCACTTGATGACATTGAAGCTTGTTTCATAGCTTCTGTAGTGGTAGTCTTTATAGGTGTGATTACTGGTGTAGTATTTGTAGAAACTTCAGTAAAATCGTCACCAGAAATCTCATCCTCTACTGTGGAGTCATCTGTGAGATCGCCACTGCCTGGTTCAGTGAAGGTGGCTGTGGAAACTGCAGTGAATGTAATCTGTGGAGACTGGGTTGATGACACAGTTACTTGATTAGACTGTGTACTTGAATGAATAGAAGTTTTAAATGTGCTGTAGGTCTCATCTATCTCAGTCTCATCTGTGGCCACAGTAAATTCTGCCTGGTATTGTGTTGTGGTTTCCATTGGAAGATCATCACCAGAGCCATCAGGAGCTGTCTCCAAGTCACCCTCTGCAGGTGAGCTACCAGAGCTCTCCATGTCAATAAAAGTCAAAGGTTCCGGTGTGGTGGAGTGTGGTACATGGACACTGACCCATTCAGAAGAGGACACATGGAGTATCTCCATGAGTTGAGAGGTTGCAGATTCTTTAGATTCAGTCTGATCACCTGAACTTTCTTCTTCTGTGTATGTAGATGCAGCTGAAGCAGTCGATGCCGATAAGGTTGTCTTTTCCATTGAGGGTGGAAGCCGCTCAATTACCGTAGGTAAGAGAGTTTTATCTGTGCGTGCTTCTGTACTGCCAGTAACTTTAGCCAACACACCTGTTGTCTGTTCACCTATGCTTTCATCATCTGTGATGATGGTCCTAACAGTGGGTTTATCTGTTTTTTCAGATAATTGTCTTTTATCAGTTGTTTCAGCTGTTGTAGTTCCAGGCAATGTTGTTGTCATGACTGTTTTTTCTGTACTATACATTGACACTATGGTAGTTACAGTGGCTGCCTTATTTATGAAAACATCTGTGGTCTTGTCCCCTGAGCCAACATCTTCATTAGATGTGAGAATATAGTCTGTTTTAGGAGTAACCATTGTTCCATATGTTGTTGTTTCTTTTCTGAGGATGGAAGAAACTACAGTTGAGGCATCTTTAGTAGGTGTGAAGTCCAGAGTTATTGGTTGTTTTTCTGTAGCCAAGGCCTTTTCTGTATCCGGTGATATTGCTGTTGGCTTCTCTGTACTGTATAAAGAAGCTATAGCCCCAATTAATACTGAACTATCAGATACCATTTTGTGTGTTGCTGTTGTTATCACTGGTTTCTCTGTACTGAACATTGAGGAGACATTCATTTGGGTACCGTCTACATCTTTGGTTAATGGGGTTTTATCAGTGAAAAACCCTTCCTCATCAATGAGAGGAATAGAAGAGGTGATACTTCCAGGAGCCATCTTCTCTATGTTTGTCTCTTGAGAACTGCCAATCACTGAAGTTAGCTGGCTGCTATGCTTCACTGTTTGGTCTGTGACTAACATAGAAGGAGAGGTGGAGGAGCCTCCTAAGGAAATATCAGTTGTCCAACCATGTGACCTCTCTTTTGACATAGATGTAATAATTAAACTGCTCTCTAAATCACCAATCATTGGAATAGTTGATGGTTTTGGTGTGCTAATTGTTGTTGTCTCATCAAGATACCCATCTTCATTATTAGCAGAGAAATTTCTTGAAATTGATGTATCAGATCTATGACTTGATATTTCAGTTTGAATTGTGATAACACTAGTTTCACTTTCATGCTGTGCTGAAATTGCTGGTGTGTCTGTAATAAACATGGAAGAGATTGTAGTTGATGCAGATCTGACTTTGTTGAAAGTAAAAGGTGATGTTTCTCTCGTTGTCATTTGTGTTGGCTTAGGATTAGCAGTATCTTCTTCTAATGTTGGTGTAACTGTTAATTTCTCTGTGCTGAACATGGAAGAGCTTGTGGTTGATACAATTTGAGATGTAAACATATCAGATGTCTGGACACCTGAACCTTCTGTATTGGTAGACATATATGTGGAGGATGTCTCAGGTTTTGTGGTTGTTCCATCAAAGGAGGGTATAGATTCAACCAGTGGAACTTCACTTGTACCATGATCTGGGTTCTCAATTCCAACAGAAGTGGCTGGCATTACAGAGACTATGTTTGGAGACACAGTAATTGATGTTGTATCTGTGACATCAGTGATGGGAGATATTAACAGTTCGTCTGAATGTGAAGATGTCTTTGTCTGTTCTGTAACATCCCTTTCTGTAGCTTCTTTTGGTTTCTCAGTGGTGTACAGCGACGAAAAAACTGTTTCAGTGGAAGTCTGAGTGAACTTGTCTGATGTTTGGTCACCTGAACCTCCATCATCTGTAGACGTCAGAATAGAACTTGTCTTTTCACTGATTGGAGTATCCTGTTCTTCTGTTGGTAACATTGTTGGTGTTTCAGTGCTATACAAGGACGATGCAATGGTAGTTCCGGTATGTTCACTGAACCCATCTGTTGTTTCATCTCCTGAGCCATCTTTGTCAGTAAAGATCAAAACAGAGCTTGCCTCCGAAGTGGCTGGTAATGTGTCTGTGCTAGTCTTCTCTGAAGGCATAGCTGAGCTTGTGGGTTTGTCAGAAATTGATGCAGATGATGCTGTAGACACAGCAGATAT
>JAODLI010066447.1:22842-36323 GCA_027575585.1 Percopsis omiscomaycus
GGACATATGAGATGTCAGTTCTGCTGAGCTCTTGTCAAATGTTGTTGAGAGAATAGCACTAGTCTCTGGTGTAACTGCCAGTTTCTCCGTCTGACTTGTAGAAATGCCCTCTTGTGTTACAGGTGTCACTGATTTCGCTATACTAAGAGTTGAATTATCGGTTGTATCTGAACGTATATATGTTTGATCCTCTAGTGTTGGGGTAACTTTTGGTTTCTCTGTGCTGAACATGGATGAGCTTGTTGTTGATACAATTAGAGACTCTTCAGTAAACATATCAGATGTCTGGTCACCTGAACCTCCATCATCTGTAGACGTAAGAACAGGACTTGTCTTTTCACTGATTGTAGTAAATTTTGTCTTTTCTGTCTGCCCTGTGATAGCAGTATCCTGTTCCTCTGTTGGTAACATTGTTGGTGTTTCAGTGCTATACAAGGAGGAGGCAATGGTAGTTCCGGTATGTTCACTGAACCTATCGGTTGTTTCATCTCCTGGGCTACCTTTGTCAGTAGAGATTAAAACAGAGCTTGCATCCGAAGTGGCTGGTAATGTGTCTGTGCTGGTCTTCTCTGACAGCATAGCTGAACTTGTTTGTTTGTCAGAAATGGATGCAGATGATGCTGTAGAAACAGCAGATGTTAAATCACTAGCTTCTTCAGTTTCTGTTTTTTCAGTGCTGAACATGGAAGAAGCTTTTGTTTTGGCAATTAATGTCTCCTTTGTGGACATATGTGATATAAGTTTTCCTGAGCTCTCGTCAAATGTCGATGCAAGAATAGCACTAGTATTTGGTGTAACTGGCACTTTCTCCGTCTGACTTGTAAAAATGCCCTCTTGTGTTAAAGGTGTCATTGATGAAGATATCGGAGTAACAGCTTTCTTTGAACCTTTTTCTTCTATTGTTGGTGTAACTTTATATTTATCCGTTATCATATGAGAGGTGGGACCCGTTAGCTCCATGGTTAGTGAAAAAGTCTGTGTGTTTGATTTATTTGAAGTTTGGGTCACTTTAACTGAACTGTGTTGTAGATGTTCAAAGGCAAGCTCTGTATGACTAACTGTTGATGTTGGAATTGTCCCATCAGTGCCTTCAGAGAAGGGAGTAGGCACAGTCTGTGAGTCAGATTGAGTGGGGACCTGTACAGCTACAGCAGCAGATGTACTCGTTGTTTCCACACTAGCTTCAGGTTTATCTGCCGCTGTCTGAAGTTCAGCTGTGGGAGGAGGACCGGACGCCTGGTCAATTTTGGCTTCAATGGGTGATATTTCTGACATACGAGTACTGACGTTGGTTGTTTGGATTTGGTCTGATACTTTGGTTGTGTCTGCCCCAGATTGGGGTGGGGTGGAAAGAAAATCAGGGTAGGTACCTCTGACATCATCCGGTGCCCTGGTGGCTCTTATTGCGGCTGTGACAGATACATTGTTATGTGTTGTTTGAGATGGAGGAACTACTAACAATGTGGTTTCATCTGTCTGTGTTGGGCCTTGAGTGGAAACCACAACCTCCTCAGGGGAAATCCGGGTGGGTGTTGATTCCACAGTTGGGATAAGGGACGGGTCAAAATCATTCACATCTGTGGTAGTTTTTTCTGTTGATTGAAGGGAGCTATCAATAGGCTTAATTTTATCAGTCACATTCAAATCAACCAGTGTAGTCAACTCATCACTTGCTCCCAAGGTGGTCATGTTTGTCATTAAATGGTCATCTTGGTTCTCTTTCTCATCTGTGCTCTGTGTCGTCAATATATATATGTGCTGGTCAGGAACAACTGGGATGATAGAAGCCTGAGAACTGGTAGGAACGCTGCCAACTGAAAAGGCAAAAAAACAGAAACTGATACATAGAATACATTATATTACATATGATTAAAGGCCAAAAACAACAACAATAAATATTGCTATTTCATTAAATATTTGGGCAAATTACATTATTATTGAATTTTTCTATTATATAACGGAAAACTGGTAGGTAACAGGTATTTTTGTAGTCCACTCGCAGAAGCTATGAAGGGATCTGTATCCAGCCAGAGTTGATCCAAAAAGAAAGATTCCAGATGGTACCAATTTTACAATAAAGAATAAGATTAACCAAACACATCGAAGAATAAATACTCCCCAACAATTTAAATTTTTGGTTGACTTGCTATCCGAATATCATCCAAACCATAATTCAAAGATTTATATCACATATTAATGTGAAGAGAACATTATCAAAAGGCCATTCACTGTCAGTCTGTATCATTTAGGGATTTCATTACAATGTTTTGTCACACATATGTCTCCATCTTTGCCAAGTTAAATCCTTACACTATGCCAAGAATAAGTGTGGAGGAAGCTTTGGCTTTTAAAAAGTTGCTATAAAGTTGCTTAATATATCGCTATAACTACAACTATAATAGATCTACTTAAGCATTGCTTCATTGGTGTATCATACAGTACCTGTATATCCGTCTACATACAGATATGTACACTACTGTTATCACTTGGCATTAAGTAGCTGTACATGCTATTTGAAAAATATAAAAACTGTCTATCCTCCAAAGAGATTTACCATTCACCCGCTTTAACTTTCATAGTGCAACTTAGGGCGATGTCGTACCAGGAATAATCAGCCTCTTAGAGAGAATTATACATACTAAAAGTCCAGTTAAGTGACTTAACAGTACCTAGGTATAAGGCCCAAAATAACAATAGACACAGTGAGGAAAAACAATCCCTAGATTCCTAAGTGCTTCATTAAAATGAGTGACCACAGATCTGCATTTGGATGTTTGATTATTATTCGTTTAATCATGTGTTTCAATGAGACCATGCACTCCTCTTTAAATGGCCCTTAAAGGGATGCCATCCTGTGTGTGGAGGCATAACATCATGATTGCTATTACTATTACTATTCTAACGCATGTCAAAGACAGGTAGCTATAACAAGCCGTCTGTAAAACATGTTTGTTTATCAACCTGTTTGTTTGATGTTTTTTTTCAAACAGGGGTTAGCCTATCATCTCTTCTGGGGATGATGCACATATGTAAGTCCTATGTTGCTGTTCTGCCGTCTGCTTAAGGTAGACAAATGTTTTTTATTTTCTGCCGCCTAACATCATACAAAATTTAATTTAGAATAGTGATTAAATAGCAACCAACATCTTAAAACCTGAGCAGAAGCTAGCATCTCTAAATAGTTTACCGCACTCTGCAGACACCTGTTTAATAACTGGCCATGTCTGGAAACTCAGAGCAATGGACCCACCCAACTTGCATCTGTGTGCATGCACACACATAGAAATATCTGCATAAGCCAAGCTCTGCAATTCAGATACACACACACACACACACACACACACACCTTCTAACTGGTCCGCTGGTTATTTCAACCCTACATCAGCTGCATCACAACCTTTATACTACACAAGCATGTTACCATTCTATTGTTAGCTAATCACTTCATGGATAAGGAGGGTTCTCAATTTGATATACCCCCGGAGAATAGCTATTTATGTATGCTTCATTTATGAACAGGAATACTGATGTTGGTTATGTCCATTGTATTATGAGATTTGGAGTAGGGCTCCATGGTTAAACATTTCAATAAAACCAATTAATTAAATTGCAACAAACTGTATTTCTTGATCAGAAAGACAATGCTGCAACTAAATATATGTTAACAGCTATTGTTAATATTTTCACGCAGTCAGCCCATAGACTGTAGGAAAACAGACATACTGTAGTGTGCATGACATCACGAGGTGGCAAAGATTTGTGTACAAATACACATAGGGGCAGGATAGTCTAGTGGTCTAGGTGTTCCCAGCTGGAAGGTTGTAGGTTCAAGCCACAGAGTTGGCCTATCTGTAAGCATCCATGAGCAAGATGCCTAACCCCTATCTGCTCCATGTAATAGCAGCATGTAATTGTAAGTCGCTTTGGATAAAAGCGTCTGCTAAATGACAAAATTGTAACATAGAAATACTGTTAAACTGGAACATAAATCAAGAATCCAAAATCCTAAAACAAAAGAGAAAGAAATACAAACAGTTTAACTGAATTATGCATCTCTCTCTCTCTTCTCTGTTCTTGTTCTTTCATTGTCATTTCAAATTCTTAATACATTTCTTGAACCCAAACGTGTGCAATCACGGTCTCACAATCACATGCACATGCAAGCTAGAGAGAACAGGAAAATAAAAAACTTAATCTTAAAAACCTTTTGAAATTCCATAGGTGGATAAATGCTAACATTAACATTAACATTAGCTACAACATATTGCAATTAACAACCTGTGCGCTAGGTTATCTGTTAATTTAACCTCAGCTTACTTTTTACATTTAAATTTACAGCCTTCAGCAGATGGTTTTATCCAAAGCGACGTAAAACTAGTACATTTTACATGGAGCAGGTAGGGGTTAGGCTTCTTGTTCAAGGATGCTTACAGGTAGGCCACCTCCAGGGATTGAACCCACAACTTTCCGGCTGGGAGTCCAACACCCAGACCACTAGACTATCCTGCTTGCTCATTACTTTCTAAATTGCCATTTTCAGAATATCTGATTCCTTTTCCACATCAGGACCTTGAATAGCATAGCATTGTGCAAACCTCATTTACTGCACAGTAATATAGCATAACAGCAGCATAGTGGCATATCGGCAATGTTGTAGTGTATTTTTGACACCTCAACAAACCATACAAAAAAAAAACACTAACTCAATGCACATCACTAAGATATGGATGTTGGTAGTGTTATAAATATAGGTCCTGAGTTTAAGGAAATTATAATAAATAAACTCATCTTTTTATGGCTACATAAAAAAATAAAAAAATAAACAAACCATTTATGTAAAAGAACTAAAATATTTAGCATGAGCCTTACCCGTGTCATTGTCCTTCTGCAAGGCCGCTAGGTATGCTGCATCGATGCTTGTCGCTGTGACCTCGTCTTCTGCCAGGGCCTCACTGGGGGATTCTGAGAGATGAGAGGTGGACTCTCCAATGACGTCGACACCTAATGGTGACGTGAGTTTCTCAGCTGACGTTTCACCGTCTGTGATGACACGGGCAGTCATCACGGTTACAGAAAACGGTATCTTAGAAATAGCAGTCGTAGAGTTTGTAGCATGAGTTGGGATGTGTTTGGTTGCCTCCTCGAAGACTTCGACTGGTGTCACCACATCCCGTCCTTCCGGGGGCGATGTATTTTGTGATGTAGTGATGGAAGTCTCTGCTGTTGCTATGGTAGTGATTGTATGGCCTTCCTCTTGGGTAACCTGGGCTGGCTGCGTCGGCGGTAGGCCCTCCACATACACCTTTGTCTCAATCTCGTTAACGGGGCCGAAATCATACTCATACACCATCGATGAGTCATTCCCTGGGATTAGGTTTGGTGAGGTTGAGGGACCAAACTCCTGCAATGCCAGTTCAGTTGAGGCTGTTGGTGCGTTGGTGAGGTCAAAGGTCATCTCTGTGGTAATCACAGAATGTGGAATAGTTTCCTCTGTCTTCCCCACAGCGAACATGGGCTCTGTGCTAGGGGAGGTCTCTATGAGGATGTCAGGCTTGATCGTACCCACCTCAATGATGGAGTGATCCGCTGGTTCCTCTGTGGTTTCTGCGGTGTCTCCGGTGTGGGCCTCAGCATAGTTAGGCCAGACGGTGGTCCCTAACGTGGTTGTCGGTGATGGGAATACGTCACCACGAGGTTTGGCCTCTCCATGTGTTGCATTCTTAATGACAAAGTCATCAACGTCAAAGATAGGTGGGGTAGTTGGGGTCAGATCTGACGCAGGGCTTGTGATGATGAGCTCCTCAAGGACCTCTTCCTGGCCTGCTGGAGTTGGGCGAGTAGGAGCCATGCTGGTTGAAAACATTGATGGAGACTCCTCTGTGTTCATCATAGACTCAGGAGTTGGAGGTAGGGTTGTGGTGGCGGGGGTGGTAGTTGTGGTTGTCTGCATCGGGGGAGAGGTGGTGACGCCAGACACCGACACATCCACAAAGGAGGTCTGGTTGAACATGTCGACCCTACCTAAAAATCACACAGAGATACAGTAAGTCAGTAAATCTAACAAATGATGTGTTGAAGTTTAGACAATAGAAATGCTATGTTTACATATTAGTATTAATGTTAATCAAGTGAATGGTAAACAGCTGGAAACCATTTACTGTACAGCCAATCGACATGCTCTCCCATTGCTGTTTAAGAAAAGTGTTTGTGCACATGTACAGTACTGTATAAAACAATAAAAAATAATAAATCATTTTGATTCATAGCTGTTTTGACACTATATTCATGGAGTTATATAAACACATGAAGTTATTGCCCATAAATTGCACAATTCATCTTATTTTTGAGAAGTTCTTACTCTCGGACAAGATATCTGTCAGAAATGTCAACAAGTCAACAAGCAATGGACCACAATTTCACCAAAACAACCATAATAAAAAGAAACCTTAGAAACCTCAATAGCAAGTTTCTCTATTGTTTACCACAAGAACAAACACTAAGCCATATTACTATTGAATCTGGAAATAAAAGGTTATGAAATATAACTGAGAAAATAAAAGGTTATATGGAGTCAAGTTTGCAGAGCTCAACTCTTTACCAAACTTTTTCAAACAATGGAACTAGCTGAAAAATAACACACTTTAAAACACGGTATTTCTAAGACAGCTGTATCCTGCTGACCTGCTTTTTGTTTCCCTTTAGTACTTCATTAAATTAGCTACTTTATTATGATAGCTAAAGAACATGCGTCCCCCACCCCCCACCCCAATTCCTTGCTCCCATTGAACCATTAAGAAGGAATTAAGTAATGTATAAACTAGGAATCTTGAGTTTGTTTGGGCTGCCCTGAGCCTCAATGCCCCGTCACTTCTCCCGAGCCATCTGACCTTTTTACTAGTGTTTATCCAATGGTCCAGCATCTGGTCAGCTGCCTGGGAGGGCCCTCAATATATGTCCCAATATAAGTCTCTAGTCACTTGTGGTAACAAATAGATGGCCCTATCTTTGCCCCCTTACTTCAAGATTCCCTCTATGATTGTTGTTTCCCCTCTTTTCCCCTATTCCTCTCTTCATTCCTCTCTCTTTCTCTCTTGTTCTTACGCACATACAAAGCAGTGTAACAACTTCAGGAGCCTCACCTCACTGGCAACAGATTGTGTAAAGCAGACACCAGCTGTTGAACATTACGCACGATCCCTCCTTCTCAGTTAAACTATCTCTGGTGTAAGGTGTGAGACACTTTTTTCCCTAGCAGGAGAAATAGACCCTCCTCTGTTCAAAGCAGAGTGGCTGCATTATCTCACCCGTGTGTTTGTGCTGTTGCTGTTACCTGGCTCTTTGTGTTCTTTAGACCAGCAGCAGAGACCAATTAGAGCAATTATCCTTGCTTGCCCTCTGGCCCTCAGCCCTCTCTCCCCATGGTTCTGTGTAGTCTTAACCGACTTGTGTTTATATGATATTTCTACTTTTGTAAGATATTTTCAGGAGTGGGAAAGCAGGAAGTGAAAGAGGGTGTCCCACCAAACAAAACAGAGGGACATTTTAAAAGCACTTAGGCAGGAGTACATACAACATTGCTGGGACAGCTGACATGGAATACACAGAGCAGGCAGGAGGTGAGGGTGGCCTGTTTGTATGGCCTCTGAACTCCATGGGGACTTATCACCACGAGAGCCAGCATGATGCAGGCACAGCAAATGGCTTGGCAGGGGACAGCTTATCTGGCTGACCCCTTGTTTGTAAAGATGGAAAGGCCAGGTCAGGGGTCACAAAGGATGACCGGATTTAGAAGTCCACCAGTAGTTTTGTCCATTATCCAAACGTCTGCTCTGATAAGTACAAGTGAGAATGACAGAGAAAGGGCAAAATCTGACAGCGGAAGTGAGAGGAGAAAGGCAAAGAGGTGGTTAGATAGGGAGGCTAAAAAGGTTGAGAGGTGCTGGATTTGTAGGTTTTGCTATTTTGGCCAGAGGCTAATTTCATCTTTATTCTATGGGACATGGATTAGTACATTCTGAGGGATTAACCTGGAAGTAGTAACTTTCAGTGAACCGAAAAGTACAAATTTAGACCCCATCTTTAGTCTTCACTGTGAGCCATATACTCTATTAGTTAGTGCATGGTTTATATGTGTAGAACACTCTCCATGATGACGAAAATGACAAATCAAGAAGATTTGATTGTTTTAGTTCAGGTGTAGGTTTTTGGTTGCCCCAGCTATTTTCACAACAAACTAACTCTGATGTGTCCTGATTCATCTGGTCTAGAAGTAATAAATAGAACTAATGAAAATAGATACCAACTTCTTATTCATTCACTTACAATAAGAACTTTTAAGTTCTTATTTAAGATTATTAAGTTCAAAGGCAGCAGAACAGCTTAACATGAGGATTTCACTCCCCTCTTGGCCAACTGTGTTGCTGAGGTAACGGTTTGGAAACAAACATTTGATAGTGACGTCAGCAAGTTACTGAAGTCTGCTAGACTAGTCAACATACTGTACAACCCTCCCAGGAGGATTTAAATACATGTAGGGTGGAGAAGCAGAAGAAGAAGCTCCACCCTGAGGAAATGAGATCACAGCTCCATGTCGCCCAGGCCTGGTTTACCAAGAACGTCTGGACACTGCCCTAATTCACGGTCTTTAAACGACACACATCTTTATGGACCGTCATAAATACAATGCTTTGAGTCCCATATCATAAATAATGAGAATAATAACACAATGCTTACCTTTAAAGCAGTATGCCCCGAGTTTATTTGAGGGTTCTGGGAAGCCAGTTTGATTTCTGTAGCGGTACATGGTCCTGACACCTAGCAGGCCTCCACCGCATTGCATTCTGGGTATAGCAACAGGGTGTCTAGCACTGCCATCAGACAGCCAGCCATAGTCGCATCGGTCCAGACCCTGTCGCCAGGCGGAGTGAAGCTGGCCAGGCGATGCCAGGATAGCGCTCCTCTTCTTACACTCTTCTTTTGCCTCTTCAAAGGTCATTTTATTGGTCACAGGAGCATAAAACACTTCCCCTGGAACATAAAAGACAAAATACATGACAATGTAATACTGCAGCCAACATCCACAGCTGTCTCTCAAAAATACTATATGCACTCAGCAATTATGGCCAGATTAAAGAGACACTATTTGACTGAGTTTCTGGGGGTGCTATTTTGTTATAGCACCCCCAAAAACCAATTTTACACTACAACCACTCAGAATTGCTTGTTTTGTAAAAGAATGAACCCAAACCATGCAATCAGTCGGGAAATCCTATGATTTAAGTAGACTTCACTAGGAAGACTATAGTCCACGAATAACAAAAGTCAGAATTGTACAGGGCCCAAAGTTCCAAAACATCTCCCACCAACCTTAATTAGAAATATGGAGGTTCATTGCTCCATTATTCTGAGGTGGGCTTGCAATACTAAGAGTGTGTCTGAACCTCAGGTCATTTTAGTTGATGCTATATACTTAACATATACACTATGGACTCCTGTATGTGCTCACATGAGTCTAATATGATTCACATAATTACAATTAGGCGCTTTTATCTAAAGCATCTTACAATTACATGCTGCTATTACATGGAGCAGCTAGGGATTAGGCATCTTGCTCAAGCACATAAGCACATTTGTAATATGAATCAAAGCTTACAGGAACAAAACAACACCGCAGGATATGGGGTGCATCAGCAGAGGCCTGCGTCTCTTCACTTAGACTTGGGTGTAACCTTTTACAAAATAATACATTGGTTTTTAATATCCAATTGGTTTGTCAATAAGGCTGCAACCTCATCCTCCTCGTTTCTCCTAGGAAGGCTGTTCATGAGACATTTACTAAAGATCCTATTGTCAGCTCTTTAAAAGGACCAGTATGTGTCCTCTGCTCTGACACTATCGCTGGGTGCTGCACATTCGTGCTTACCCGAATCGGATCACCCCGAAACACCCCGAAAATCAAATAGGGATGTTATATGTTATTAGCGATATAAAACCAGAGATTGTACTTATTTTCCCCAATTGGCTATGCTAAAATCACTTTGGTAACTAAATGGCACCGTACACAGAGGTTTACAGTCAAGACTGATGTTGACACTAAAATGCTTGTCATCAATCTCGGCCTGGATGATAAACGGAGAGATAAAAGATTTCTGTCAAGGAGGCGAAGACATCCTGCAAACGGTCCCAGAGGCATTTCAATAAACAATTTTCACATATTAATTGATGAATGTTTGAAAAACCACTGTGGTAGAAATTTAAGTGAACAGCTTTTCAGCCTGTCCCTTAATACCTCTTAAGTTTAGTGGTAAAACTAATTTGCTTCGCTAATGTGACAATTTTGAGGTTTGCGTCTAAAAATATGTAAAAATATGTTTCGATGCATCTACATACTTCATCTTACAGAATATTCCATCCATAGTTATTTCAATAGAACTGATGAACATGCTAATAACACATTCCTTTTGTCTTACCATTGAGCATGTCTACATAACAATATACATCATAGGTCTCAGTGGGTTTCCTGGTCCCATAGGTCCTAACCCCTGGTGTTCCTTTCAGGTTTCCATAGCAGCCACCTCTGGGCCTTGTGATTGGGTACCTGTGTGGAATGAAAAATGAGGAGCCATTTTATAGTATGGGTTTCCAAAACTGTCAATTCAAACATTTTGCCAGTAGATACAATCTTGCAGAACAATTCAACAACAGACCGAAACCCGGCTCACCTCACTGTCTGGTCGGCAACCCAGCCGGCATCACATTGGTCAAAGCCATCTTCATAGGCTGCTCGCAGTTGGTCAGCTGTGGCAATGGATGCTCCGATGTTTCGACAAGCCTGAACTGCCCCCTGGTAGTCTAGAGTGTATCTACTAGTGCTCGCCCGGTAGTGGAACACAACACCTGGGGACAAAGAGTCATTAAACAACAACATACCAGTCTGTAACCAATGGGTACTATTCCAACCGTATAACTCATAGTAACTGTCTGGCACGCATTATAAACAATCAGGACAAATGAAATATTCTACAGTTCACCGCAAAATAACTAGATGACTGTAGATGATTTAGCCACAGCCCTAAAATCCTCATATTTGCGGACAGTCAACAGACGCAGAAGAGATGATTGATGGTCCTAATTAACATTGCAGATAGTTGAAGATACTACGCACATTTTCTACAAGAGAAAGACAAAACTATTCCAGTATCCTCCACCCGTGTCGTCTACATACCCCAAAACATGAGTTATATCTCCCAAATGTATGCCTATACTGCAAAATATACTGTAAAATCTTGTGTTAAATTGGTTAGAAGAGGGGTGATACTGTGGAACTGAGGTGAATCTGTGCTACAGACTTGAGAATGTTGAGCGTGAGAACAGGACCACAAGCTCAGAGGAGGCTGAATAAAGAGCCTTGGTAATATCCACTAATCCACAGACCACATGGAAAAGCTCAACTGACATGGTGGTACCCCAGATAACAGAGATGCATGAGGTCACAGTTTGAGTTCACCCACACCAGGTTCTTCATTGAGAACCACATTTCTTCTCTTACTAGGTTTCGGATGCATGAAATTACATTAAAATTATATTATTTAATTATAAATAAAGTTTATATATAAATAATAATAATTATTATTATTATTATGATTATGAATAAGTATTATTTTAAATAGCAGTGTGATAAATGACAATATCAGTTTGTCATGGACAAATAAACAGTCAATTTACTTTCAAAGAAACTGTTCTGCTGCTAAGATCAAGTATGCATACACATTAATAATTATATCATTATATAACACTAAATGGCAATATACATTATGTATATCCATTGGATCCTGACCATAATCCTGATCATTTGTACATTTAAGTAGAATATTGCTGCAATTCCATAGAAATAAACATTTTGTATTGATAACTTGCCATTGCAATTAAGTAAGCTCTCAAAAACACTATTAAGGGACACTTCTTGTTTTTTTAAGAAGTTACCCTTGAGGTTAAAATCAGTATTATTGTTGTTTTGGTATGAAACTCCTAGCACGCATGCCCCTCCCACACTGTGCTGAGTGGCTGGCACTCCTCTCTACTCCTCCCCTCACCACATGCTTAGACTCACACTGTTATTTACCGCTTTACCCTTCAACCACAGGGGGGACTTAACACAATCACTTGTCACTTTAAGATTCACACAATGGTGTAAATCAATTACAGTCTAGTTGCCATTAAGAAAGCCTCACCGTTGACATCCAAGTTAACTGTATCGTGTGTGTCCTCAATTCCATACATGACTTCACAGCGATAGGTGCCTGCATCGCTGGCTCGCAGTTTGACCACTGTCAGCGAGGCATCGCCCACGTCCTCAGGGTGACTGGGCACTGAAACCCGGTTCCTGTAGCTGGAGCCTATCTTAATGACTCCATTTTGTGCCACCAGCACCGTTGACTCCACATCGCCCTCTATTTTGGTCCATTTAATGCGCAGGTAATCTCTGCTGACGGCAGATCCGTTGGTAATGATGGGTGCGGAGGTCGGAATGGTGGAGAAAAAGCAGGGCAGGTTTACTTTCCCAGAGAGGGACCCACTTACCGGCCTCATCATGGTTATTGTGTTCGAGTCTGGGAGGAAGAGGGCACAGGCGGTAAATGCACAACTTATATGAGTGACATTTATTTACCAATATATTAAAGGTATTTTCTGTCAACTTCCAAATACATTCCCTTCTGACAGGGGCATGGCGTATTGCTGTTTTGAACTATAAACTGTCCAACTAGTTTACGCATGAAGGGTGTGACACCTACACCCAGACGAATATAAAAAAAATACATACATACGTCATGCCCCAAAAATGGCTGTTGGAAAGTAAATCCTCACCCTCCAAACCATGGGTGTGGGAAATAATATCATTCTGGATGTAGTAAAGCCTAAGTACAGCGCATTTCAATGAAGGTAAAGATAATTGGGCAAACAGGGGTGTCCCTGTTAGTCCACTCTCTTCTATGTTACCCATTTTACTTAACATCCCTAACATGTTAGCGTAATGATGGGTAGATCAATCCAGAATGAGCTTCATTTGTGGGACATTTAGGATGTAGAGTTGAATACAATCATGAATTATTCAATTATTTGTGCTTGAATATTCTTTCCATGAGCCCAGTCAGTGACTCTACTGAAGCAAGTGCTACAACCATAAGCCATACTATGCCCAGTCCCCCCACCTGAGTTCCCACCACTGTATGAAGCTTTAGCCTGTACACAGATCTGTCACAGAACTGTGTGTGTGTCTGCGTGTATGTGTGTTAGGTGGTGTGAGGCAGACATTACTGCATGATGTCTAACAGGACTCCAATGGCAAAAGAGTTACTCATGCTCGGCTGGTGGTAAGGACTTGTCTCATTTGAAGATGACTTTCTCAAATGCAACCTTTATGTTATTGTGTGTGTCTATTGGAGCTGGGGGGGGGGGGGGGGGGGGTAAAAAAATAAAAAAAA
>JAODLI010066448.1:0-14645 GCA_027575585.1 Percopsis omiscomaycus
GGGGAGAGAGAGAAGTGGATATGTTTGTGTCAGATCCTACTGAGAGGCTCCCTCTATGATTCACACTTGAGAATGAAGCATTTCCCTGCAGCGCCGATGAGAAGCCCAGTCTGTGGTAAAGTCAGCAACATGTGCACGTGTGCGTATGAACGCAGCCACGAGGACACACACACACACACACACACACATACACACACACACACACAGACCAGCAGTGAGACACGGACATCCCACTGTTGTCAAATTGATTGAACATTTTTGTATTCACTTTCACCTCTAGGGGTCAGGGTTCCTTCAGCTCACTACCCAGTGTCACAGAACAGAACAGAAACGATACTTCCTCTTGGAAAGACAACTTACTACGTAATTTCCAGGCAGATAATTCATCCAACAGAATGATTTCAATTGATACTTTCTACAAAGCTGAATCCTTCTCAGCTATCACTGGGGTGATAATGTCTGTCTAAATAATAAATGACTCGTGATTCAATAGTCCTATCATACTTGTCCAATCTTGGATGGAATACTATTTGTTGAAAGTCTGCAGTGAGATATCAGTCAATACCTCTCACATGTTGTGGGATTTATTGCAGAGATAATAATTCTAGTCTTCAGCAAGGCCTCCCATAAGCCTCTGCTATAGTGGCAAAACTTACTGTACCTTCGCTGGATGTCATGAATCCAGTGCCAGTGAGAAGCATTGTCAACGAGTAATAGAGATGTGACAGTATTGGGGCGTGCCTCAGTCCACCGACAGCAGGTGATTTATAAATGACTGATATGCTCACAGGTATCATTACCTAACTACAGATGGCCACGCATTCATGTGTGTGTGTGTGTGTGTGTGTGTGTGTGTGTGTGTGTGTGTGTGCGTGTGTGTGTGTGTGTGTGCGTGTGTGCGTGTGTGTGTGTGTGTGTGAGTATGGAGGAGTGTGCCTATGCAAGCACATGTGTATGTAGCTGTGCGCAAGCGTGAATTAATCAACACAAATGTGCGTGTGAGTGTGTGTGGGCATACGTGTATGTGCGTGGGCGTGAGTGTGTGTAATTATGGATCTCCCAGCGCTGAAAGAGAAACGTCTCTCTTTGGGAAAGCCATCTGCTGAAACAGACCTGCACCATTCATCCTCAGTATAATTATGCAGGAAAGGACACAGCAGAAAAATGACATCCAGAAAGAAAAAGAGAAGGAGGGAGGAATAAATGACGCCCAACCTCCAGTAAGACCGTGTCTGGCATCGCTCTTTATTAGAGGCAACAGCAGCCGACCAAGACAGAGACGGTGAGCAAGACAGTCAGTCAAGACACAAGAGGCACGAGAGACGTTCATTGATATAAAGTTCAGTTGTAGCTCAGAACATTCCATTATTAGCTCACTCATTCATTCTCATTCATTTCAACTCCATTGTAGTTTATTTGTGTGAAACTGTAAATAAATAGGCTATAATGTAAAAAAAAACAATTTTTTGTCTTTGCTGGTTGCTTCATTTGTCACCTTATAATTAATCTAATCATGAAGTGTTTCAGTTGATTAGATATACTAAATCAGTCATGCTTCGTTCTGCATTACTGAATAAAGATGTATTAAGATGAATGCTGGCCTGCTTAAGGAATGTTAGGTTGCTAAAACTGACACAGACTTATAAGGGATAATCTATTCATAAAACCAAGTTAAAACATGCAAGAGTGTTGATTGTTCTACCCAATACAACATGTAAATCTTTTTTTATCTTTTTTTAAATTCCATAATTATTCAATTAAACTATTTTCATACCACATACAGTATTGAACCCTACAGGTTTGCAATGTTCTGCCTATAAATTACGAACTGAACACCACATGTGATTTATGGAAGACCTAGAGATGGGCTTCTAAGCAGCATGTCTATGCTAGGATCTAGGAATAACACAACAAAGAAAATGTTCATTTAATACTGTATGTAAAGCGATTCATTTAATAATTTCTGCGCTGTAGAGGGATACCATTTAAATTCTTTGGGACACAGGCTTTCCTGTACAAAACCATACGTTCGACCATATATAAAGGTATATAATGATTTTTCATTTATAGAAAATCATTTATAATTATTTATTTTCATTTATAGAAAGGACATTTGCGTGTCAAGGTGTAGGGAACTCACCTTTATAGGAAAGCTTTAGTCGAGGGACATTGTTCTTGGTTTGGTGGGCTCTGTTGCTCTCCATCCGGAGCAAAACCAGACCACACAGCAGCACGACGCTGCCCCAGAAGTAACCCATGGTCCTGGGGCAAATGAGGCCAGAGAGGTCCCTTAAATACACTCCTCCAGGATGACTGGCCAGATACCTGGCGTATTGGGATTCTTGAAGAAAAAAAAAACACACTCCTGTGATCCTCTCACTATGGTGAGCTGTTTTGCCTTAATTTAAGTTCAGATTGGATCTCTGCAGTGTCGACTCTTCAGGGTTCAAAGCACAAGGTTAGAGTCCAAAGCCCAGCTCCAGAGGTTTGAACCTGCAAGAGGAGGGACGGGTCAGAGCGAGCAAGCACCTGTGCACAGAGTAGAAGCCAACTTAAAGGGCTAAAACAAGACGAGGTCCACCATGCTGAGCCCTAGTGAGCAGGTTTGGATACGACTCCCATAGCTCCCTGCCCAAACACCAAACACCTACTGTATCTAGCCCTTAACGTTCCCTCACAGACTTCCGTCAGTTGCGGAAAGCAAAACAGGTCCAGTCTGTTTCAGCTGTTAATCCAGTCTGCTTGGTAAGCACAATCTTAAGTGACTCTCTCTCTCTCTCTCTCTCTCTCTTTCTCTCAAGTTAGCGCTGCTATAGACTAGTCCAGCCCACCCCACTCAGCACAGCCTTTCCCCGTCCACACAGCGCACAGGCACACAGAGCAACTGAGAACAGCTGAGGCAGACAGTAGAGAGAGAGAGAGAGAGAGAGAGAGAGAGAGAGAGAGAGAGAGAGAGAGAGAGAGAGAGAGAGTAGGAGGTAGAGAAAGGAAAAGAAGAAGAGAAAAGGAAAGTATGAAAACAAGACCGTAAGGCACAGAGCAGAGGTTGGAGTCAGGCAGAAGGTTAGAGAGGCAGAAAAAAATTCAGGGTGAAATTTTATTCTGTGGTGGAGTATGGTTATATTTCATGTAAATTTTATTTTGCCATAATTTCTAACTTTCTAGATATTTAGAAAATTGGACATAATGAATGATGAATAGTCATGTTTTGGTCTTCTAATTATGCGAATATTTTCCTCCTATAAACAGTGGTTACTGTGATTTATTTACTTTATTGTTTTACTGTAATCAAAATCTTATTTTACTTTCTCTCACAGATTTGTCTTTCTGTCTCTTTCTTTCTTTCTTTCTTTCTTTCATTACCTTTGCCAGTGAGTCTTCCTAAACAACACAAATTTCTCAGTATACTGTATATGTATTCTCTAATTTTCCTTGAAATGTAACTGTCTCTTTAATGTGTGTATACAATTACAATTACAATTAAGTCATTTAGCAGGAGCTTTTATCCAAAGCAACTTACAATTACATTGTGCTATTACATGGAGCAGATAGGGGTTAGGCATCTTGCTCAAGGATGATACTTACAGGTAGGCCAACTTTGAGGCTCGAACCCACGACCTTCCGGCTGACCACTAGACTATCCTGCCCCCCCTGTGTTTCTACTATAGATAGTTCCACTATGAAGACGTTCTGATGTCTATTCGTCTAACTGCCAATTGTCCTGACCTGTTGTTATGCAGCCTCATTTGTATCTAATTGTAGTACGCATCAAAAATTATGCTGTTTTTCCAAAGAAATCACCAGAAAATTTCAGTTAACTGCAGAATAGATTAGATATAGATTACTCTACATAGAGGAAACAACATAAAACTATATTTAGACTATGCAGCGTGACTAGCTCCTTCCCAATGCAAAATATAATTAATCTACCTATCTGACTTTAATTGATTAGCGGTTTGGTTTAACCTAACAGAACAGCCTCTGTGTTTTATGAATGGTTATCAAACCACAGTACATAATTAATTATGGGACTGTATGTCCAGCAGAGAGATCTAGATCTAGACAGGTCTGTTTTTCTCCTTTTATAATGGCACTGCCTACATTTTTTCTACATTTCCTACAGTAAGGTTGGTCTCACACGTTTCTGTACTTGAGTGTAGGTAATGGGTCATGAACCAATGTGGTTAATCATCAAGTACATGTTGGCTCTTATGAACCAAATAAATAGTAGTATCATAAATGTAATAACTTGCCCTTGCTGTTTATGTATAAGGTAAAAGAAAATAGGTTAGAACATTCTTTTTTGTGAAGAATAGCACTACTGAATATTTTTGAAGCATTCAAAATCATTGCATTGAATCGTGAATTAAGTATGAGATTAAGGGATATAACTACGTGACAAACAAGTGGTGTTTATTGGCTATTTTTTGGCTAATCCATCATAGTCTTAAATAGAGTTCCCTCTCTATTATTTGAAACCATCTCAAATGAGATGTCAATCCCGCTCTAAATGGCAGACCCTTTGAAAGCTTGCTCCTTCTCGCAGTGCATGATAATGACTTCAGCGAGGACAGTGTGGTTAAGGCCTCTAACAGGCCCTATCCAACTGGATAAAGAGCGATTCGACAGTGGGAGGAGAGCTGAACTAATCCTGTAGTGAGTGGATGGGCCTCACGGTTATGCTAATGTCGCCTGGAACTTGGAGGTCCCAGAAAGCACATGGGGGACTATAGGGAACAAGTGTCACGCTGCAGACTCTGCTTCCCAAACAGAATGGATTAGGCATTGGAACAGACAACCTCTTTTCTCCACTTCGTGGGATTGGCAGCGTTGACGCACAAGTTCATTATTACAGGGATCATGTAACGCAATCTGCCGTAGCCGAAGCCAGACGGAACTATTGTTTGAGGTAAATTAGGAGTGAATGAGCCACTTGAGAATGGTACTCCACACTTCTGTCGTCCATAACCTTTCGCAATGTGATGCCAAGGGGTCTGAAGTTATGTGTCCTCTATTCCTATCTCCTTTGATATTAACTTTAACCCTGATCTACATTCTAGCTCCAAACTATTCTTAAATGTCCTGGATACAAACTTTCCTTGTTTTCATTGGTTTGTGAGCTTATGAAGCAGAAGCAGTATGATGTATTTAAGCAGAAATTAAGAGTCTGGAAGAACTTCTGAAAGCTATCTTTCCCTCGTCTTTCAGCCCATCTATGGTTCAAAAATAAACTGAATAACATTAGTCCAGTAAAAAGGGGGACACATCCTTGAGTAAGCGGGGGTTTGTACAGAGCCCAAAGGGAGTTGTGAGTTTCAAGAGGACCGCCCCATTCCAAACCACCAACACTCTAATCCTTCCTATTCACTCGAGCAGGCGTTTTGGAGTGCTCTGATCATTTCAGTGCCCATCGACCCATACGTGTAAGTACTGGGAGGTGGAGAACCTATCTAAGTGTGAAGAGCTGTGGTATGTTTGGAAGTGGGCTTGATTGGGACTCTGGAGTAGGGAAGGCTGTAGTGGCCTGTCGATACCCGTTAAAAAGCTGATCCCCCATCTCGGCATTCACCCAGTCCTCCTCAGACAATGCTCCTCTCCACCTCACTGCACCTTCTGCCCACTCGAGAACCTCCCCTCCCCAATCCCAGCCATCAGATCTGTCCACTTCTCCTCTCTATGAACAAGCTGTTCTCCTCCCTCTCACGTCTCCTCCCTCTCCGATCCCCAACAACCCCCTCTTCATGCCATTCTTGCTCTGCCCCCACCTCTTCCCCTTTGTGCCCCCCACCCAACTTCTCCATACCCGTCTCTCCCTCAATCCTCCCGACTCTCTTCCATTCTCGTGCTCTGACCTCCACCTACTCTCCTGTGGACCTCCGCAGGCTGGGGAACGTAATCCTCTAAACGAGAGGATTTAGCTGAGCAAAGTGAACCACAAACCCGAGACACACAAATTAACTACGTTTGCCACCCACCTACCCTTTGCTGTGCCATTTTGCATTGTTCACAACTTAATCCACCCACCAAGCCTTTGTCACAATTAGTTTCGCTAAAGAGAAACTGTTGAACAAATAAAAAACAATACCAAAGAAGACTGTGACCTCTCAAAATACATAAATATAACTTTAAGGTACAATTTTGTTATAGCACCCCCAGTTCCACAGATACATTTGGTTTGAAACTCAAACATGTAGGCGGCCATAGGGTGAGGGGTAGAGAATGTTTTGAGCCTATGAGCATTGTCGGGGAAAGAGTAAAGAGGAACACAAGCCACCAGCCACTTTGTGGTAATGCCACCACAAGGGCAATTCCAGACACAAATTGATGAGTGTTATTTCAGTGATAAGCCTGCAGTTGTAAAGACTAAAGAGCCGCTGTATGACAAGACAGGAGGAGCTATCTGACATGAGGACACAGTGCACTCCGCTGCCACGGGTATTGGGTTGCTGCCTATCACGGGACAGATGCATATAGGCACAAGCGCACATGTCACGCACACACACAGACACACACACACAGAGTGTACTAACAAACAATCTGTGATGGAAGCCAGCTGTGTGTGTGTGTGTGGGGGGGGAGCTCTGTCTTTCATCACCTTGGGAGCTACTGGGAGTTTCAAGACGAGTCCGTCTTGAAGGAGGGAGGATGATGTTCTACTGCTGATTGGAAGAAGTGGTACAATCCTGACCAGCGCTCGGGTGAACACTCAGACACCCACTAATCTGTGTTTTAACATCATTATATTCTTGTGATCAATTTTTTTTTGCCAACTCTCTATGCAGTACTCATGAATGAATAAACCGCACGCTGTCGGTGATTTACTCTTTCGTTATGAAAAATGGATGAAAAATACAGCCAGAACCTCAGAGCTATGAATAAATTACTGAGAACAGTACATTGTCCGCAGCTTCAGGGCAGCCAGCCCTTATAGTGACAATAAGAGTATGGCTGAAAGTCCTACATGGAAAGAATGATGGTGTACATACAACACACACGCACACGCACACGCACACACACACACACACACACACACACACACAGAGACAGACAAACATCTACCCAAAAGTTTGCCTGCTATGGTCAGAAGACTGCTGCTCTCAATTTTAGAATTTCATTACATCATAGCAGCGCATTAATGTGCAGTCTTCTATAAAGAATTTGTTCAGTACATTGCTTCACGTAGCCGTCTGTAGTGCTGTAGAACACTGTATAATGTAGAGGTTAAAAGTTTTCCACAAAGGGAGGCCATGCTGCACTCTTCCAGCCACATGAATTTATTATCCTCCATCAATATTTTAACCATGCTACCTGCGCCTTACAGCCACAGGGAACAGTAAATATAAAGTCTTGCTCCACCTACCGAGCGACAACGCAGAAAAGGGTATTTTTTTATTTCAACATAGGCGTATTTGTAAGTCATGCATTTTTTTTAAAAGCTCACATTTTGGGTGGTGTATACTGTACATACTACCTTATGCCCACATGTCCCATTGTTGTGTGTGTGTTTGTGAGTTATGACATTGGCAATGTAAAAAAGTGTGGCTTTAATGGCATTCCTGAATATTAACCCAGATCCTTGGGTTGTTAGTTAGTATACAGTATTACAGGTAGACATGGTTTGCATGTCACTAAAACACTTTCACTAGAACTTTTGCCTATTCACTGGAAATGTTGTGCCATATGGTTTTTCTAAACCATTTAGGAAAGGTTAGGGTTAGGGTTAGGGTTAGGGTTTTAGGAAACCATTTAGGAAAACCGTCTGACTTGGTCTTGCCATGATTGGCCTGCGTTGATCCTATTAACAGGGACCTGCTATCAAAGCAGATCAGCTTCTGTTCGAAACTTGCATTGTATATATGTCCTCACTGAGACTTTAAGGTTGGGAGAGATGACAGCTCTAGACATAAAGCGAAGCTTAAGTCATGCGCTGCCTCTGTCCAAGTTATCCCTTAATGCACTAAAGAGAATAATGTTAGTACTATTGGTTTCCTTAGAAAGAAACCATCACACCTGCTGTGTGATCTTGATTGATTTTCCTAAATCCCTTTTCCTAAGATGGTTTAGGAAGGCATAAACAATCCCCAACTCAATGGTCTGCTGATTGTTATCTGTACTGATTTATTGATTTTAGTGGCATAAACAAAAAACCTAATCTTACTTGCTCTCCTATTATGGCCAGAAGATACACTGCACACCATTTGGTCAAATATGCACTTTTACTGACATACAATATGCAGAAAGCTAGCCTTACAAATCAACTTGACCTGCTAATTATAACAGCAATGTAATCCAACTACAAATGTACTATTTTTTTATACTTTTTATGTTTGATAACAGCTGGCCCATGAGCAACCGAACGGAAACCAGAACGACCAAGCTTCTTCAGGGTACACATTCTGGAACCTGTATTCTATATCTCAAATTGTTTAAACTGTTCACTGCACCATTACGTCTGACACCTGTCATATAAATTCTATATTTTTACAAGGCTAGTAAAAGTGAAGCAGTTTCACAGAGTTACTGTACAAAAAGTAATAAATCATATGGAAATGAAACACCTACGTTTTCAAAGTTGGGGTCCAAGAGCAATAGTTTTTTTGCAGAGACAGAGAGATGGTGGGCTAGAAAAACAGGAGCAGGGGTAAATATGGTGTTAGCATCTATCACAATAATGTGTATTCCCATAATGATGTGTATGTGTTTTTCTGTATTCTCACGTGCCTGCTTGTTTTACTGTGCACATGCAATGTGACAGCAAGCCCCACAGGGCCTGTCTGCAACAGCTTCCGGTGTCTGGGGTCTAGACATCACCTATTGGTGGTTCTCAAAGTGAGGGACGGGACCCCGACAACAGGTCGCAACAGATGTATTTGAAAGCTCGCAGGATTTTAAGAGTATTAAAGTAGTACAATTTGTATTATTATTTTTTATTTTATTTTTTTCTTTGATTGTTTTCTGGTTGTTGTTTTTTTTTTATAACTATTATCTTGGCTAGTGTGTGTGTTCACTGTTTACTCTTGCTCTATATTACTGAGGACATCTCATATAGAAAAACCCATGATGAAGGGAGATAGAATACTGTGTGAAAGTGAAATCCGCAACAGAGCGTTGTTGGTGGGAGGTGGGGGCATAACGGTCTAAAATGTAGCCCAGCATGTAATGGTATACCTTCTGGCAGTAGACATAACAATAACTTTGCCTAGGAAAACGTGACGGAGTCAAACCTCTTTCCCCTCCTCTGTGCGGGCAATGCCCATGGCAAAGTGGTTGGGAGGACACAGAAACTACTGTTTCCCCACCTTTCAAAAGGAATCCAACCTTTAAAAACGCCGACTCATGGCCTATTCTTAGGACATCTATCGTCGTCTATGTTCGCTTCAATCTTCCACCAGCTCATGCTGAATCTGTTGAAATAATAATCAACATGAACAGTCTTCCCAGAATGCGGTTTAGCTTTCAGTGAGATACAACAGTGTCACTGTTTAACGTGAATATTTTTCACTGCCAGTTTGCCTTTGACTTGACACAGTAGCAAGCTGCCAAATTCAATAACCACTGAATGATCATTGGTGGAGTATGTTAAAGCTCCTTGGAGGTTAAAGTTCGGAGTTCATTAAAAAACAATAGCTGAAGATGTAGGATTATACCCCTGCTGAGTCTTTGATCAGAAATGATGAGGGCTCCAACTAAGATCCTGTGTCACTCTGGGTTAAGCTCCACTTTGAGAAAACGTAAGCCCGTCATTGAAGTCAATACTGAACTGAATAATCACACAATTGTACAGCAGAGCAACCTTCCACACCTCTCCAGTCTTGCGTGACTAGACCTTTCAACACCAGACGTAACACAACCCTATAATATTATTATAACATAACAGAAAATTAAACAGTTTGCTTACTTCTGCTTTCCTAAAAGCCTTTAAATATGCATCTGTAATACTTTTTATATTGTAATCTAGGGTGTAGGTGCCATGTTAGAAAATTCCGTGCATAGATGCACATTTTATATCTAGCGGTACTGTATATTTTATGCCAGTCTGTAGTGTTTGGTCTGCTAGAGCCAGAACTAAACACTGCTTGGTTACAAAGTGATCACTTACTTACTAATTACTTTAGTTTATGCTAATAAATATATGAAAATAATAATTAAAATAAATAAATAAATAATAATAATAACAAATAACAATCTCATTAACAAATAGTAAGGAAAGTTGATAGCTAGTTATATTCTACCATATAGTATGATGTAATTTTTGGGATAGTAGAACTAGTGGTCAAGTATGTGTAATTGCACATATTTTGTACTTCAGGCCCGGTGGTAGTCTAGAGTACTGCATGCACACCAGTTATGCATTATAATTCATTGATTACTGTAGTCATGATTTTTGTATACTTAATCACTGTCATTTTCATCGAAATCAAGCAATTCCAAATAATGTATGAACAAAATATGGAGACAACAAATAAATTGCGACTGCTTGTGATAATAGCCCCCCTCAGATTTCATCATGTGGGGCAATTGCTTTGAAATTACTTTGGACTTTGCCGTGACTCAGTCTTGATTTTAATTTGCTCATTAAGTGATGTCTTGCTCTCTTGAGGACAGGACATAAATGTTTTCTGGCCTCTCATTATGCACATCAACTAAACCCCCAACTAAAACCCAAACGTGTTCTGACATTTACCGTGGATTAACTGACCTTGTCAATAACACAGCAGTCTGGGGGTGGGGGGGCAGGTTGATTGATCGATCCGAGCCATCCCCTTTAGCAGTACTGCCGCTGTGAAACAGAGGTCAAACTTAGGAGGTCCATGAGCCTCTAGCCTTCCATCAGATTTATCCCTTCAAACAGAGCCTTGACTGTGACATAAACCCAGTAATCCCAGTGCAGCCTTGGCCTGTTCTGTCCATGCTAAACACAAGGACCGACTCTAAATCACCATAGGTGTGAGGTCAGAAGAAGGTGGGGTGGTTGTTGTATATGAAGGCAGGAGAGCTTTTGCAAGAACAAAGTTTATAGGTAGGTAAAAGAAACAAAACAGAGCAAAAACATCCAGAAAATAGATTCATCCAGTCCCGTTAGTCAGAGAGGACCAGAGGAAAGCCTCATTAGTCCATGTTTTTGCAGAAAACGTTGAGTTATATGTGTCTACAGCTGAACATCACTCAACACCATCCCCCCTTCAGGTCTGGTCTGTCGTCACGTAAACAGCCTTTCAGAGAGAGAGAGGTCATTTGGGCCTGCTCAATAGCTAGGAGGTTCCATTAAGGCTCCCTGCCTAAATCATTACCTGACTGCTAAGGTGCTAAGGGGATTTTCAGCAACATCTCTGCCAGAGATGAGACCAGTAAAACAGAATCTTGTTTGCACCCTCAACATATGCATGCTCTCCCCCATGCTTGTTCACAAATCTGAACCAATCCCAACTGGATCTGTCTTGCAATGAACCAGACATCAAAGGCCTTGAGTGCATGAGCTACGCAGAGGTTTATAAAACAGACAGCACCAATTCTGCACTAATTAGTCATTCATTGAAGTTTATTGCTCAAAGTGTTGCAGATCTGTCTTTCACCCTGCCTGGTCACCCAGGTGCTGACACTGAATTGATCGAGGCATGTTCCATTTCCCAATCCCAGGTTTAACTTACCCTTCAAAGAAAGTAGTTTCAAAGTTGTTGTTTATTTATTCTTGAACAGGTAGTCAACCTTTGTCACTTTTATATCCGTCTATAAAACCTTCATCCGGTACATTGTGTGCTCCTGCCCTCCAGACAGATGCTCACCACTACTTCCACAGGTATTAGAAACATTAGCTGTTAGACACACATATTTCTGTCAGGTGCAGCTGTCAAAGATTTATAGGATTCTAAACTTCCTGCTCATAAACTATCTGCTTTAACCGTCTTTACAAATAATAGTTCGATTGCGAGTCTACCACAGCAACTAAAACCTCAGGATAACGTGTTAATTCATAGACACGTACAGTGAATGTTTTTAAAAGTATCAAATTTGATTCTAGACAATAGGCATATATCAAAATGAGTGGCCATTGGACAATAACTTGAAAGGATATTGTGTGTGTAGTTTCACTTCTCAGAAGAAAACCAACATTCCTGTAAGTTAATACAGGGCACACCGTGACTACCGAAAGTTTCGGCTCATAATTAGGCAGAGCTAAACCCCTACATCTTCTGGAAAAGGGAGTGTTGCATTGGGGTATTATTGTTTGGGCCCTTCAGCTGAAGTATCAATAACTGCTGGCTGGGCCTTTCACGGCTGAGTGAGAAAAGCTATTACCTGAAGGGAAGAGAGAAGCAAAACATAACCATTTTTCCAGCTCCGATTACAACACTGATAACAATGTTGACTCTCACTACGCTGAAGTTATACAGGCAAACACTAGAGAAGAGAAGAGAAGAGAAGAGAAGAGAAGAGAAGAGAAGATCATTCACTTTTGTAAACATCTGCATATAAAAGCCGTCTGAGCAGTCTAGGAACCCATAGCCAGGAACCCTTAGCTTTACTCCTAAGGTATCAAAAATGTTACAGTTCATTATCAATCAACTATCCATGTACTTCACATGCATCCATCTAGCCATGCCTCTCCTATACCCCATATCTTCTCATTCAAAGCCCATAACTTTCTCCTTTCTGCTCGATGCATCATGGGTGTCTAGGTGATAACGTCCGAAGGCAACCTCTCTTATAGTACGCCTTCACAATCTAGATTTATACTATATATAATTTAATTCAAACAAAGAAACTCAGCTGGCCGTGCTAAGTTGACCAATCCCTCTATTCCTGATGGCGTTCCCTGGGCTTTACACTCCTGTGCACCCTGTCCCCTCATCCCCACAGCCAGACCCTTCAACGCAAAGGGTCAGAGGGCACAACCTGCCATTTCCAATCCAACCACAGTGGGAGGCCTGTGTTAGGCTTCTTTATGTGTCAGTTCCATCTGGGAGCATCGCATTAACACTTCATATTGTTTTAATCATTTTGGTAATACTATTCAACGTTCTTACTGTGACAGAGAGTCGCAGCCCGAGAGATCAAATGAAACCTAACAAGGGCTTCACTACGTCAGTTCAGTGTTCACGCTTTCAAAATCTGGGTAATAATCTCTATGAGGAAACAATAGTACCCTTTTCCATCAAATGTAGGGGGGGGTGGCCCCTCAGTCCAGAACAAGAACAAACGGAGAAAGTAACAAGAATGGAAGGGAAAGAAACAGGGACCCAGATAATAAAAAAAACTTCCAAGTTTCAGAGCAGTACACCATCAACCTTGCTCTAGGGATATTAGAGGATCTGTCCCACCCACCCTGTGCCTGGTGCTCATTTGTGTGCCAGACAAATTCTGTTTGCCGCAATAAAGTTTAATAAATTCTTATACCATTTATGATAATATGAAAAATGCCCTGTTCACTCTTCAATGAATTCCAAAGGAATATTAGGAAATAAACAACTCTTTGCCACTGTCTTGGACAGCTCCACTTTGTGTGTGTCTGTATGCATGAGATAACATTTGTGTATATGTCTTGCATGTGTGCTGCCACATGCATTGGGGACCTGTCGAATTGTGGCTAAAGGTTGATGTGGAGACGACAGGTTAATGTGAATGTGTGCTTATCCAAATGTACAATAGAATGTCACGCAAGCATTCAATATTAATGTCTTGTGAGAACAAACCCTGTTTTTCCACATTCATGTTCCAAATCCTCCCGATCCCGGTGAACACTCAATTTCCACTTGTGATAGTTTTACTGACCCCATTTTACACTCTGCTAGGATGAAGGTTGACACTAAAACAGGGAGGAGTGGGACTTAATGGCACACATATAAATTCCTCCCAGTACCAGTGATAATATGGTGAGACTCCCCACAGGACCTAAAGGTCATTTTATCTCACCTAGCTTCTGTGTTCTGAGTCTGTCACTTCCCCTTTTTTAACAACAGAATGGGAAAGGGATGGAGAACAGTCAACCTAATCCCAGAGGCTATTTGTTTATTTGATATTTGCTGAGGCCTGACCTACACTGTCACACTTCAGAGCCAAAGTCAGTTGTTCACCAGAGAAACGTTTAGGGCAAGGTTTCCGGTGAACCAGGGAAAACAGTAGCTAAACTTTAGGAAATTTCCTTCGAGTCTCTGCTAATGACAGTCTCTTTGATAAACTGTCTATTTCTGGGTGGCGTTCGGCTGTAAAAGCAGATACGAGCAATGACAAAGAAGCAGTAGATGATGTGTTAATGGGCGTATGAGGCACACCGATTCATCATGTCTTAATTAGGCTTACCTTCATTAACTTTATCTTAATTACCTTTGCTCGAATGACGGACTAATTTGGCTGATTAGGATGTCTGAGTTTAGCTGAGACAGACGGGGTTTTAGAATTCACCATCACCGAGCATCTTTAGCAAATGCCATAATCACTTAATTGAGTCAAGCTTTTGTCCTTCACTGGTGTAGATTGGATTTTATTCAGAATGACCCTGTGCTCTCATTTCATCAAGCTTTCATTTGTCTATACTATCTTCCAATCTTTGTGCGTTTACACAGGAAGTATGTGTTTGATGTAGGGCGTTCTCTGTGTGTGTGTGTGTGTGTGTGTGTGGGGTGGGGGGTTTGCATGCTTGTGAGTAG
>JAODLI010066459.1:0-14642 GCA_027575585.1 Percopsis omiscomaycus
CCCACGGGGAACAACAAAACGTGGTGCAGGCAGGGTGGGGTCCTTAAAGTTACAATTTAACAAATAGGACTGAATACGTATAGGCTACTATTTAAAACTATAATATACTGCATGTACTTTCTATAATAATACATAATATATAATTAGGTCATTTAGCTGAGGCTTTAATCCTAAGCGATTCACAATTACATGCTGCAATTACATGGAGCAGGTTGGCCAAATCTGGGGCTTGAACCCACGACCTCCCGGTTGGGAGTCCAACACTTAGACCACAATATGATGGTACAGAGGCCACGTGATCAAATAAATCTATCTGGTTTTACGGAAAAAGGAGGAGAATGTGGAAACACTTGTAAACAAAGTAGACATGTTAGGCTATAAAAGGGAAGGCTACAGTTGGGAGGATGAGGAGGCTTAATGGAATCATCAATATAGAGGTGTTTCTGGAGCTATTATGATATAATTATCTGGCTCATCTCGAATCGCTGACCACAAAGAGATACGCGCTGCTAGATTTATAAAAGTTGTCATTAAGATGGCTTCTACTCGAGCCCATTTATCTTGACGGAGCGTGCGGAGCGACAAGCGGCAAGGCATACAGAGCGAGCGGAGAGGCAATGCATCACTCCGGGAGTGCGCACATGCGCGCGTAATCGGCCAATTGCCCAAGCGAGCTCGCGCACTTCCTCTGCCACAACACACCTGGCCGTGGTAAACACGTGGTCTGTGTGAAAAGTCGGACAAAAACGTTAAAATATATGTAAAATAGGCGATTTTTCATTTATAAATGCGTTCCTGGCTTCCTTTGAATGCATTCATATGGAATATAAACACGTAAATTGCTGCTGCAGGCCTAAGGATCAATTTCACCATCAAGTTATCTTTTAGTTATCAGTAAATTTAGCATCTATTTGAGAGGCAGTTTCCTCGCCTTCCAGGTCGGAAAGTATGCCTACCGCTGACCCCTTACCCTGGGCCTTGTTTAGGCGACACCTGTCGCCTCCGGTCACGGTATAACCATATTTCTGTAAAGGCACAACTTGGCCTGAGGAACTGCGCCCGCAACCGTCAACAGGACACACCCTAAAGACCTTGGGGGAAAAGAGATGATTTTTAGGTAAAACTTCAATTAAAGCCTAGTTTTGCCGCTTTAATCTGCAATTTCTTAAACAGCCACTAAATTTCGCGAAGAATATTGTTAATTTTAATTATTTTTGGGCACTGGCACTGTGAACATTATGTGACGAATATATAAGAGGAAATGTAGCGTGTAATGTGTGAAGTTAATGTCGCGGTGACAAATTTGGTAATGCCTTTGCATTTCTGAAATAATAACGACAGAAAAGTAACGAAGAACAAGCTGCGTCACATAACACCGGAAACACTCATTTGAAACAAAACTGCACTACACTGGCAACGTATTAGCTCTATACTTTACATATTATGTGGAGATTTGTTTTTGCTTATAGTAGTAGAGTAGCCTATAGTAGAAAATGCATTCTTGACGCAAAGAACAATTATGCCTAATAATATATATTTTTTAAAATTCTGTTTCTCTCTATAACTACACTGCACTGCTCCAGTTCTAATACATATATTTGCAAATATATAGTCTATATATATATATATAGGCTATATATAGCCTATGTTGCTGTATATATGTCCTGTTATTTGCGTTCATCATCGCACCTATAGGCTACAACAACAAACGTGTAATAGGCCTACCTATCGCACAGGTGGTTTTAATAGAAATATCTAGATTAACCCGGTAACAAATTCTCACAGGTCACACTTGACGTAAAATCGTGTAAAGCATGGGTGACAAAGAACTCGAATCCGCGACGTGTTGGACAGTAGACAGGATTCCCATCCGATGGAAGGTCCAGTTAGGCCACGTTCGCGCGCACCAGTGCGTTATGTAACCATATAGTCACGCGCGTGCGTGTGCGCGGTGGAGAGAAACCTTACAGCTGCAGACATTGTGGGAAGATGTTCGAGAGACACCGCGAGAGACACACTAGTCACTATATAAGTTGCTTATTTAGAAAAATATATCTTACTAACTCAATTTTGCACGCACGCGCGCACTCACACTCTTCTTCTCACGCACGCCCGCACACACACACATTTCTGTCAAATACGGACTACAAAAGTAAACTACATTCAATTTCCATCAAATTCTATTTAAATAGTTCTTGCTATATACATGTATGTCTAAATTTAGCCTAAACATTGCTTTAATCTATATCTATTTATTCACTAGCCTAAATTTTGGCTTTATTTGAGCTGTATTCTTTATTTAATAAAAAAAAAGTGTTAATATATATGCCATGGTGCATTGGCGGGTATTTCGTCCATCACTTATAATGTGTGCCACCTTTACTAAATATGCCTTCTGTACCACGTTGAAAAAAATGTTATAAGCTGCATTACGACTCTCCCAGACTTTATATCTAGCAGGACATTAACTTGTGAATGCAATATAAAACACCAAGATTTTCACAAAGCATCGTAGTGTTGCCTATAAACAGGTCTGGCTGAATTGAGTTTAATTAATACATGCTGGGCTGGGATAATGACTGAAATCAAGAATGTTGCTATTGTAGAATAGGTGCGTGTAAACGGATTGGCGATGAAATTGCATGCAGTTTGTAGCTACGTTAACCATTAAGCCGTTTGACTGCCGCCACCTGACGAGTGTATATAACCTGGGTGGTTCGATTCGATATTTAAAGAAGTGAAACAATGCGTTGATATGAGAGAACATCTCAGCTAAACACTCGAATGAACTTCCTGTTGGGGGCTTATGGTTTATATACCAAAATATATAATATTTTTCCATTTTTTTGTTGTGTTATGAATTTGAATGCATTATATTGTCATAGGCCTACGTGAATTAATGTAAAACCATGCCATAATGGCATTAACACATCTTCCCAGAAAATATCTAGCAATACAAATGTCTTATTAAATTAATTTACATCAGCATTTAACTGGTGGGTGTTTGGGACAAATGCTGTCAACTTTGCTCTGTAATGTGCGTGCTAAGTAAGGGTCGTCGTACACATTATGTGCGTATCAAACTCTGCCCCATGGCAACAGGACACATATGATTAAGAACTATTATAATTCATGCCCTTACTATGCAGATAGAAATCTGCGCGTTTTAATCCCTAGTTAAACTTTAGATAACCTCTCTCCTCCTTTCGTCGTTCCTCGGGCAGTTGTTATTTCCCGCTCTCCCCACTTCACCGTGGAATTCTCTCCTGCCATCCCATGTTATGATCCCCTTTCGTCTTTGACAGTTTTATTTATTTCAAAACACCCGCCCCATTGTCACCGATGTAATGGTGTTTACGCTGAAGATTAATAAAGCAGGACTTCAGTTACAATATTTAGCAGTTGTAAGTGTCGTTCTGTGACTGTCAGTGAGACATTTTAAGAGCTGAATTGATTTTTCGTAAAACTCCAAAGTTAAGGCGTCCGATTTCGACGCATGCACGGGCCCAGTTCTATTGCCGTGCCGGCAGAAGGGTGACGCGTTTAACGCACACATGTATTCGGGTGATGCGCCACGCGCCATATGGTTGGGTAAATCTATCAGGCCCACTACCCGACAGGCGACAATGAGGGCGAAATAGGCGACAAGGTGCCATAAATGGGTTTCATCCGAGGTGTTTTGTTTGTCTTACAAGCGCGTGAGAACAACAATAACGATGTTAGAACTCAGGGGGACACTGACACCCTGTCGGGGTGATAGATCGCCGTTTTCACGGGCTGAAATGGCCAAGGCTGGGCGGTTGATTAAAGTAAAAGTACCTCTCTGACAGTTTAGGATTTGTATCCCCAAAAGAACTCAACGCGGAGGCCAAATACGACGCGGCGCCCGCGTTTTGCGTTTAATTGAAATCAACGCGTTGCTGGCATAAGCCTGCCTGTCAGGGACCCCATTTCACGGCTCCAAGATTTCTTATTTGTCGCTCTCCAAAATATTTCTCCAAAAGTGATTATCAAGAGCAGATGGCAACATTCAAGTCAAAGGGCCCACACTTCATGCTTCACAAACAAGGTGGCGTTGGCACTTTGGCTACACACGCACGTGTGCACGCATGAAAACACACACACTCCCACATACACACACACACACATCGCCTTTTCTGAAAAATTCAGGGGACAAAGCCCCTGTGTCATCACACATCCATTGTCGTCTGACGACAATTTATATTATTTAAGATAATAAGCACTTTAATAGTCTAGCCTATACGGTCCTTATCTTTATTATTATTAGGCAATTATTATTATTGAGTACTGAGTGCTAAGTGCACACATGAATCATTTGTCGATTAATCCGAGTTTTATTCACTTGAGAGTGGGAATAGGATATGTATTATGATATGTATTATAGATTTAGAAGGTTGCAGAGAACTACTGGCAAATGGCCCTCTGAGTAGTGTAAAAGTCATCCGAAATGTAACGATATCATTTTAATATATCAGGTCACTAACTAGGCTTGGGCCTGTGTCTAATCTACTTTAAAACCAATATTTTCCATGTGTAATCTATTCGTCCACCTTGTTGATTGTAGGTCAATAGGCCTAATTCATTCCATCTCAAACTGTATGTCTTTCCTTAAATAATCCATAAGCCTTGAAGGCAGTGTGTGTGTGTGTGTGTGTCTGTGTGTGTGAGGGTGGCGGGGGGCAGATTTCAAGAAATCAAGTCTCAAATTGTATTGTGCGGGGCACAGTGCCTCGGAAACAGTGTCACCGCTTGTATAGCCCCTCTAATCAAAGCGGAGCTGTCGCTGGAGGTGAATGAAAACAAGCCGTCTCCTTGACAAGTGTTTCCGTAAACGTTGGCCATAGAATGCCATCAACACTTAAGATCAGTCATCCATCCATGTGGTTTTGGGGGACGGGAGACGCCCACTTTTCTCAGAAAGCCACGCCCAGTCTTCATTTTACCTTGCCGTCCTCCGTGGCTCTCGTCCAATGGCTGCGGGGCACAGTATTTCCTCTGCGCGCCAGCGACGGGCTCAGATAAAACCTTGGTTGGTCCTCTCGCTGGTGGTGAAACTGCAGCTATAGGTTACTAGAGCTTCGCCCCATATAGACTGGATCTCTCCAGCGCTGACGACCCGTTTCTTTCTGTTTGGATATTAGAATATCGGCGTCGGACATTATTCTTCACAGAAAGGTAATTTTTTTCCGCTTCAAATGTGGTCACTATTGTGAGAGGTGAAGAGTGTAACGCAGAGAGCGCAGCAATCTAACATTCTGTAGAAAAGAATGTATACAAAAACAGCCACGGTAATATGCTATGCCTGCTAGCATTGCCCCATAAGCACCACATTATTGTAAGCGTTAACGGGAGGTTTGCAGGGTGTTCTTAAGTGATCGAAGGCTATCCAAGGGCACATTTGCGCAATTAGCCTGCCAAGTGACCAAGTGACGAAGTCACAATTTTCTTCAGGGGTTCTAGACTCAATTTAATTGAATGTGATTTTCAGAATATATATATATATATATATATATATATATATACCCTGTATATATTCAAAAAACAATAATGCCTGCAATTAATAGTAAATAGCCACTAGTTTTTTAAAGGTTCAACATCAAATAGCTTATTACTTAGACTACATGTGTATTTGCATTGCAAATACATACATCCATTTATTATATTAATCTAATGAACGTGAATTTTTTATGCGAGGTTATGTATCGTGACATTTCCTTTTTAAAATGGTGAACTAGTTGGAGTGTTTAATCAATGACTTGTGCTATATATTAAAATGTTTAACTTATAGTTAACATACACATGTATTATAAATTGAATTAGATTTTCTGTTAGGCTACTATTTTTACTTTGAAAGCATCGAGAGAGTTCAATAACAATTGAACTCTAGTTCTGACGGCCTTCAAAAACTTTTTAACATCGCGTATGTGTTAAAACAGTTGAGTTTAGATGTTTTGAAATTGTGTCGTAAGATAGCCTACTTTCAATATAAAAATTCCAGTTAAAAAAACTAAAAGAAAAACCATTGGTGTATAAATCAAAAGACAGTAGGCTATAATCCTGTAGCCTATAGGCCTACTTTATCGACCAACGTCTTTCGGCCTTTCCGCATTTTCCACCTATAACTATTATGGATAAGCATGTATTTTAGCCATAGATTTTAAAACGATATTAATTTGTCTTGTGTCTTGTGACATTCATCACCTGTTTATTCGATGATCTAAGAAGTTTAGTTCTATCAAGGAACTTGTATTTTATGCCGTTTTACGTGTCTGTTCGTGTTTCATATTTTCATTCTGGGTTGACTTGTAATAAAAGTCATCCCCCAAGCCACGCCATGCACCGGAGCACATATAGCCTATAGGCTATAAACTACAATAACAAAATAGCAAGTACCTTTGCAATTTCCCTGTCCAATAACCAAACAAAAACTTAAAAGTAATCCGGTTTGTGACGTCAGCAAAAGATTAATATGCCTAATAATTATTAAGATATTCCTGACGATCTCAAATACCGGGTGAAGGGACAACGGGTTTGAGAAGAAAACGTATTGTTTTTGTGTCAGGGGTCTTCCAAATTTTGGTCCCTGGTATAACATAATAACACAGTTGACAAATACTGTATATTTTGTACAATAGGCTGGAATAGAAATCCTCTTAAAATGTTAAATCAACTCGCGACCCATACTTTACCCATATACTAGGCCCTATAGCCTACGTAGGCTATAATAAACGGACACTGATTGTAACTAACATCAGCTATAGGCCTACTATTCTTATAGGCTTAACATCTAAACAGGAATGGACCTCAACCGTCGGTCATATGTGGCGTCTTTATAGACCCTAATACCTGGTGACATTCTATAGTACCACTTACGGAAAACTCTGAGACAACTGACTAAATGCCAAACTATAAAAGTGCTAGAGACAGGTGATAATCGCCTTGTCCGTTTTTCACCGGACAGGCGCGGAGAGCCGTCGTAGCGCGCGCGCATGGCCATATTCAGGACGCAGTGACAGGCTGTCCATGTAGGCCCGAGGCACGCGTACTTAAACATGACAGGATGTTTTGCTCCAGCAAACGATCTCACATTAACAATGCAACCATAATGTACTCTTGCAGCACTCAGGAACACACACGTGCCAGACGAGACCGCACGTGGACTAAAAACATATTGTTAACTGGGACAGCGCAGAGGATCCGTCTTACCTTTGCCCAGAAGGCCAAGGAGCAAAACCTCAGGGATATGTCCAACGGCACGGCAAGAGGTAAATAAGAAGGGGCATAACCTTCATAGCCGAACATTTAATGTCCTTTAATAACAGAGAGAAATACACGCGGCGCGCTCAAGTCGTACAATATACTGCCAGGTAAATGGTTTCTTAGTGTCACAAAATAAACTGGGGATCAATATAAGTGAAAACGAAATTATTACCTTTAATCCAAGGAATGCCTCCTCAGACTTAATGCGTTGTTACCCGCCTAAACCTGCGTCGTTAAGACAAATAAAGGCACAAAATAAAAACATTTGTTCATACATTTTCACCTAAAAACACCTTAAAAGCCCCCGATGTTAAATTGATGAATCGCAAACGGCGCTTTACTATCGCAACTATGTGAACAATATTGCAGTGAATTCGTCTGCTCGCTGTAACATACAAACTGGACGATTTTGATTTGATTTGAGGAAGTTAATTGGGCGTCAAGTTTGCTGTCACATATATATAAACTTAGAACAGTCTGTGGTCGTTGTCATTTCTATTGGGTCAATGATGAACCGGCAGGGGGTTGATGTCTTGGCATGTTTATGTTCCAGATTGTCTACCCCGCAGCATGAATAATGAATAATTGTTCCCCCCAATTTGCCCCGTACAGTTATTGGCTGCCTGCAACATTTGTTTTACATAATACATAGTATTTCATTTCATATAATATTTAGAAGAGACATTTAAAAGGTCAGATCGCAATGTCAAAACACTTTGCAAAGTAGCCTACGGGTTAAACCGCTGATTATCATTTATTTATTTATACACTATTCATGTATATATTTATTTTGTATCTTTTAGCCACAGGGTGTTCATATTTTTCCTGTTTCTTATGGCAAGTAGGCTACAACGCAAACTATCAATTATTTGTGTCATTAGAAGGTTAAAGAAAACCAAACGACATAAAAATATGAATAGAATTTTTTTTCCTTTTAGGCATCTATCAGTTCAGAGAGTTTGGAAGTTATAAACTTTCAACCTCCTGGATTTGTTCAAAAGCCGTCTCTCTCTCTCTCTCTCTCTCTCTCTCTCTCTCTCTCTCTCTCTCTCTCTCTCTCTCTCTCTCTCTCTCTCTCTCTGCATCTATCTATCTATCTATATATCTATGTTTCTATATATCGGACTAGTCTATCTGTGCGCGCGTTTCACTACGTTTTGCGCCAAAGCCTATATATAAGGCCTATGTATGTCGCCTTTGATGCGCGCGTCTATGCGTGCGTGTTCATCCCCTTAGGGTGTCTGGGCTTTAATATCCTGCAGGTTGATGAAGCTTGGCGAGGAGGGTTTCTTTTTTACACACTCCGCTAGCGTCGTTAATAGCGCCCCTCCCCCCGGCCTGTCCGGTGGCCGTTTGATATGGAAATTAAAGCTGGGAAGGGAACGCGAGCTCTATAGGAACAGAGCGCGGCTCAATAGGTTAAATTAAAAGTAAGGGTATTCTTACAGAGTCACTGATGCAGGTTCTAAAAGACAGACGGGCCGCAGCGAGCCCTCTCCCAGTCCAACGTCCAAACTGCTTTTTGATTTGATCGTAGGTTTTCTTATGATATTCACGCAAGGAATAATCTTTCTTTTACCCGTGTTGGACTGTTCTTGCAGCGCAAAAGTTGTTTTTTAACGAAGTCTCCTTTATCAATTACGATTAGGAAGAATTGGTACAAGCCTATTGTATTCTATTGTATAATACTGACATATCAACTTTACGAATAAACTATTATTTTAATATAAACTATTATTATAATAAATGTTGTGTATAGACTAGGAGTGTCTGTAATGCAGACCAACCTATTCAAATATTTATTTGCTGTTTGATTTATAAGTCTGTAGGCATAACAATCTGATGTGTGTCATGGGCATATAGGCAAACCCTGTGCCAAGGCTTGTGAAATATAATAACTAATATGTCCGTCCTGCACCAAAGTAACGAGGGATTTCTTCTACAATGCGAGGAATGACTATTGCTCTCGCATTCCTTGTGTGTCCCGTAGGAAACCAGAGGGGGCAGATGTAGAAGTGGAACATCTAGAATGTGGAAGACTTGCGCTGAGCTGTCTAGACCAGAGCCACTCAAAATTCTAGCTAGATCCGACTTATTTGGTCAGTTGGACTTCATCTCTGTCAGAAATACTCACAAGCATGCATGTTTTAACGGCCGTCCTATTACAGATAAGTTCGCGCTGGGAGGCTCTTACATGGGTTGAGTTCATGCCAGATGCATATTGTGTGTTGTAAAACCACAAACTTTTAAAAGCTCAAGATGTTGGAATTAAACAATTGAAACTGAGCTTATCAAATGAAAACACCAGAAGCTCAGAGAGTCCTTTCAAGGCATTCACACTGGTCTAGTAGCAGTAATTAACCATCTATAAGGCCATAAACATAACAAATAATAAAATGTGCTTTTCTTTAACATTCTGTAATGTGTATTTTTAGAATACTAATTCTATATATATATATATATATATATATATAGTAATTTTATATATACTTGTGTATATCATCATATACACATTGGAATATCACCTGTTTTTTTTATCATCAGGTAACGCCAAAACTCCAAAAAGTTTATCTATTTGTGTGTATGTACAAAATTGTAGACCCTCCATTGTGAGGCTGATATGATGTTGTTTGGGACGTCCTGGGCAGAACAGGGGAGCGGGTGCCCATTTCATGGGGGTACCATGACATTTATGTGTGCTCATCCCCCCTCCTCCCCCAGGTCATGGGGGGCTTAACCAACTAGGCGGAATGTTTGTGAATGGCCGCCCACTCCCGGAGGTGATCCGGCAGCGCATCGTAGACATGGCCCACCAGGGCGTCCGGCCCTGCGACATCTCCCGGCAGCTCCGCGTCAGCCACGGCTGTGTCAGCAAGATCCTGGGCCGGTAAGAGAAGAAGATGGCCTTTAGATTAGATTAGATTAGATTAGATTAGATTAGATTAGATTAGAGCATTTTTATTCTCATTAATTTCTATATTCTTTGCATACAATTGAACGAAATGCCGTTTCTCACGGACCAAGTTGCAACATGAAATAACGCAAAGCCAGTAAACATAGCTACATCAAGTGCACATACTATCTTAGTAGCTTGCTCTACATAACACTATAAAATGGAGGCTCATAAAGTGACCTGTGATGGTGATGAGAATTCGTAATTGCCCCTCCCTCCTATATACTGTTAATAACTGTTAATAACTAGTCTTTGACCCCGTGGGCTGGTTAGCCATTCGAAAACACTCTCCTAAGGGTCTGTGCTATGGGGCGAAGCCCTAACCATTGACCAGCCTGTCAGCTGAGGCATCAGCTGACGGCACATGAGGCTGAGCTGAGGAGTCTGGACTCATTTTAAAGCTACAATCTCAATTTCTTTTCATATTTGGCAAATGTCCGTTGGGCCGCTATGGGTACAATGGCTGGCAGAGGAACTGCATAAAGACTTTTCCATTTCCAAGCTCTGTTTGCACTTTATTTGAAACCACACTGGTTAGTTTCCCTCCACAGCCTCCACAGCCACGCTGCCCTGTGTAACGTTGTCTGTACCCTGCTTCCCTCCCCCTTGCCACAGCTACTATGAGACAGGCAGCATCAAGCCCGGAGTAATCGGGGGCTCCAAGCCCAAAGTAGCCACCCCAAAGGTCGTGGAGAAGATAGCAGAGTACAAGAGGCAGAACCCCACCATGTTCGCCTGGGAGATCAGGGACAGGCTGCTTGCTGAGGGCGTGTGCGACAGCGACACTGTCCCCAGCGTGAGCTCCATAAACAGGTAACAAACAAGTGCTAGTTAAGCTAAATAACACATCACCATAGAGAGTTATGGACTCCTGGGTCATTCAGTGGGTCCTGACTTTCAGGGTCGTGTTGAAAACAGGAGAGAGGAACGCTGCACTCAGGTGCGATAGAGGCGTGCACAGGGTTTCAGACAAAATCAACAACATTTTTGTAACACTGTAGACTTTTAAATTCCCCACTATTTTTCAATATTTTACTTACCGGTGTCTACCTCAGCATTAAGCTCCATATTTAAATATATACATGTATATATATACTGTATATATATATATGTATGTAATATATTTGATCTAACTGTCTTCTCGTGGCTGTAGAATAATCCGAACCAAAGTCCAGCAACCGTTCAACCTGCCTCTGGATGGCAAAGGCCTGAGTCCCGGACACACACTAAGTAAGTCTCTCTACACACACACACACACACGCACACACAAACACACGCACACACACACACACACACGCACACACTCCGTCTAGATTTCCTAGTATAATGACCACGAGATTTAACGGCCACATGTGGTTAATGTTCCATAAAATTAAGCATGCGCTTGTGGAAAGGTAATACTGAAATAATACGGCTAACCGTTTCCACTTTTTCTCTCTCTCTCTCTACCTCTCTCTCTTCATCTCTCCCAGTCCCCAGTTCGGCTGTCACTCCTCCCGAGTCGCCCCAGTCCGACTCTCTGGGCTCCACCTACTCCATAAGCGGCCTGCTGGGAATCCCTCCGCCCAGCACTGACTGCAAGAGGAGCCATGATGACAGTAAGGCATCTCCTCAATACAAGCAGACTGATTCTGCTCCTGAAATTCTGAGCATGAATATAAATCTATGGGGAAGAAGGACAATAGATTTCTCACTATTAAAACTTAAATCCTTAATGATAAACTCTGTACTGGATAGTACAGGAGTAGATATAGGCTTACTGGTAGGCCTACTGGGTATGTGATGCTAGACTGGGTACCAGGTTTACAACCAACTCTGCGCCGCTAACCCTGTGCTAGCTTATAGCTGTGCTAGCTGCATGCTGTGCTAGCTTCTGGCCGTGCTAGCTTTTCGCTGTGCTAGTTTATAGCTGGGCTAGCTTCTCGCTGCCTGACTGGTGTGGGTTGCTGTGCTATCTTATAGCTGGACTAGCTTCTCGCTGCCTGACTGGTGTGGGTCGCTGGGCTATCTTATAACTGGGCTAGCTTATTGCTGCCTGACTGGTGTGGGTCACTCTGCAAACATTTCACAGGCTAATCTTTAGTTCCGTAGACCCCTCATGCATTCATTAGCATCTGGTCAATCCCTCCCTCTATCTCTCCTCCGTCCGACCTCCAGGTGACCAGGAGAGCTGTCGACACAGTGTGGACTCCCAGGGCAGCGGAGGCGTTCCCAGGAAACAGATGCGGGTGGATCACTTCCCCTCCGCCCCACAGCACCTGGACTGCGGCTTCGACCGCCACCACTACCCACCCGACTCCTTCAGCTCTCCAGCCTCAGGCGGCAAGACAGATCAGGTACGTCACCGTACAACCCTATAACCCCACATTTGACCAAGCGGCAACCTCCGGTGCTGAAAGATGAATCCAACACGGAAGTGCCAAAATCTGCAGTTCCTCTAATGGCCACTTGAGGCTGGCTCCAAAAGTGAGTCAATCCCCATAGACCCCCATGTTAAAATGTCCAACTAGTCTATGGGTGACGTCACGGAGGGTTCGTCCACTTATTTATACAGTCTATGCCTTTGACTGACATCCCAGTTATTACCCTACTCCCAATGTGAATTTAATCTGGGGGGATATTTAAAAGCTACACTCTAGTACTGAAACAAACAAACAAGACACTGCTATTTCCACACTTTACAGACAAATCCACTAATGACTAACCCCTGTGCGTTATCCACAGACTTTGTACCCACTGTCCCTCATCAATGGCAGCCTAGAAGAGACCAAGACGGGCCTCTCCACCTCCGGCTCCGCCCTGGGGCGCAACCTGACGGCCCACCAGGGCTATGCCATGGTGACCGGTAAGACCCTCCCCTTCAAAGTTTAGCTTAAAGTGGAACCAAACAGAAAATGTGTTACTCCAGGCAGATTCTGGTGTATTTGGCCACGTAATAGTGCCAGGGAGTGGTGCATTTGTGGTCAAACACAGGCTATTGCTGTTTTGCTATCGGCTAAGATTTCAAAATGCAGACTCGCCCCTCCCTTGCCCAAACTGTTTTAGTGGGCGGGGCTAACTGAAACCAGTGGCTTTGGTTGCTCTTTAACAGAGCAACACAAAGACTGTTTGTTAGTGGCTGAGGAACAGTACTGGAAGTGACGCCAGTCACACAGTACAGCACTGTATTGTGTCTGACACGGTCGCGTCGGGGGGCTTCGGCCCGAACCATGCTGGTTCTGATCTGCTGACGCTTTGTGTACTTCATTTGTTTTACTATCACAAGCTGTCCAAAGCTACAACACGTCGCGTGTGCGCTCCACCCACTGCTTCGCTCACCGCCATTTATTATTTCTCCATATGACGAGTTAATTGGAATTAGCGCTGTGTCTTTTTTTTTCTCTTTACGTTGTTGCCATTCATTCTCATCAGTGAAAATCCATTTCCCTTCGTTTCCTCACCCCACCCCCAAATCACCCCCCCCCCCTCTACCCACGGGCCGCGCCGCTTCAGAACCCCTACAGTCGCTGCCGCTGTGTCTGAAACAGGAAATGTCCCCGGAGGTGACGAGCACTAGCCCCTCCCCCAACATGGCGCCCTCCGGCGCTGGCTTCATGGACCTGCAGGCGCTGCAGAGCCACGTGAACGTCGGCGCCGGCTGCGGCGGCTCCGCCCATTTCCCATCCCATGCCTTCAACTCATTCTCCCATCATGCACCTGTCTATGGCCAGTTCGGCAGCCAGTCTCTGATCTCAGGTAAACTCAGGCGAACGTTGAGTGAGTCACACAAGCCTCTCACTTGCTGTTTAACCAGCTGTTTCAAAGAGCATTTAAAGCTGTCAAGAAAGCCTTCACATTTATATTAACATTTACACAAGCGCTCCTATTGGATAACGCCCTTGCCTGCTCACATGAGGCATCGCCTTGGTGACCTAAACCGGAAAGTGGCTTGTGGGTTGTCGTTTTACATGTCCCGCGGCCTTGTTGCCATAGAGATCTGCTAAGTAACATAAAGTCACATAGACAAACATCAATCAACGCGTGTGTGTGTATGTGTGTGTGTGCGTGCGTGCGTGCGTGCGTTCAGGGCGTGACATGGTGAGCTCCACTCTGCCAGGCTACCCGCCTCACATCCCCTCCTCAGGCCAGACTGGCTACTCGTCCTCCGCCATCACCGGCATGGTGGCAGGTAAAACACACACACACACACACACACACACACACTTGTGACACACCGTCTTAGCGTGACACAAAGAGTCGCCTGGATAAAAATAAACCTCCAACACTGTGTGTGTGTGTGTGTGTGTGTGTGTGTGTGTGTGTGTGTGTGTGTGTGTGTGTGTGTGTGTGTGAGAGGAATGAATGGAATATGGCCACAGGGGTGGAGAGAGAGAGAGAGAGAGAGAGAGAGAGGGAGAGAGAGAGAGGG
>JAODLI010066470.1:0-14642 GCA_027575585.1 Percopsis omiscomaycus
GGAAACCCATTTCAGCCGCTTGTACCCTGGATCTTGTTCTTTCGGTCATGACCCAGCCTTCATGACCATAGGTGAGGACAAGAAAGAACGAAGAACAAAAAACAAACCCATTAATTCGTTTTTTGTTCATTCTTTCTTGCCTTCTTTTCCTCCTCCTTCCTTCCCATCACCCACCAGAACACAGGGGTCTGGTGGACCAATCAGATTAGTGCCTATAGCTTTGTACTATCTGATTACTGTCTGCTGCTCCTCCCATTGAAGCAGAGCGCTCATATGCTGCTTACTGTCACGGCCCGGGCACACATCAGACGCAGATACGTGTACCATATGCATCCCTGTTTACTGTGAGCGTGATGGGCAGATACATGGTGGCTAATGTAGATCTGGAGAGATGGAGTCTGCATGTAGGGCAGGTTATCTGCTGGCCTCTTGCTTCATTTCCTCCCAGATCCACTTCCTGTGTGTTCACTGCGACGCCTGCCCCCCCCCCACCCAAGCTAACAGGAAATGACATCGCTATCGCTATCCAGCCTTTCAATCATCATCCAATGTGCCATGCATCCCTCTCATGTTTCTTTATATTTTATGGTAGATTTGATGCCAATACTATTGGGTATAAACCTCCACTCTTCATAAAGTGAAAGTAATTGATTACTCTAAAAGGGACTCTGACCTGTTTTGCATAAAGCAACAACCTCAAGTACGAAACATCCACGACTGTTTAAGACTCCATGTGGCGTTTTGGTGCAGGCTTGAAGTCTCTTTCTTTCTTTCGCTCGCTCGCTCGCTCGCTCCCCCCCCCCCCCCCCCCCCCCCTTTATATTCACAATCAACAACGCCTCCCTTACGCACACAGGAGGCAGAAGTACACACGTTGCGACTCGGCCAGCCCGCAGAAAGCGAAATCATTTTACAGTTGGATGTACCAAACCTGCTGCTGATTGTGTAATCAGCGCATGTCATCGCTCTCTATCCATCTTGCAGCACCCAGTTCGCTGAGTCGAAGGTTCGATATCATCTCTGATTTCTTCCAGTAACTGTATTTTTATGCATGACTGCTTAATATGTAACATGAGTTCTTGTCGGAGCGTCTCCTTGGCCTATGGCCTAAGTATACATTGTGAGTCGCTGACGAAAGGCGTGTTCTGACCACCAATGTCATGTCAGTTTTAAGCAAATAAACTTTAAAATTACATTATGATAATCTTGTCATTATAATCATGAACAATGTTGTGGAACTCGTCTTGCTAATTAAACTAATATAGCGACCCATAAAAGGGTATCAGCAAGGTGCTCGCATGACTGCTGCCTTGTTTTCCCCTATGCAAGCAAATGTGTTTCCTGGATTACACCTGCTTTTAAGAGGCGGAGAAATGTCATCGCAGTTTTCATACTTACGGAATAGGTAATCAGTCTCTCCTTATGCATCTCCTGCCATGTTTTTGCACAAAACTCCAACTTTTCCCTCGACTCTCCCATGAATGCATGCATGTGTAGGGAAAGCGCAAATTGCCATTCTGTGCTCGTGTGCCAGGAGGAACGCGGTTTTCGCCATGTGCACTCTGTTCGTACATACCATGTCATGTTGCTAGGCGCACGTTGGGACAAAAGTACGCCTTAAACGGGCGCTAACATGTTTGTACATCTGCCCCACAGTCTGTTGTCATTTCCGACAAGGTTCTGCTGACTATACACCACTAGGTGGCAGTGTGCAGTGCAAGGACCTCGGTTTATTTTTTCTTCTGTGCTTTGTTGTTTCGTGTGTGTTTTATTTCCAGCTGTAGTCTGGGCGTGGCACCAGTCACTTGCACACTCACAGGGACGCCGATGTTTGCTCTCGCCTGTGATCACAGCCCCGAGGGTCTCAGCCCCGGTGAGCTTTAGCCCAGCAGCCCCCCCACCCGTGTGTCCCTCCCTAAAGTCAGTTTGCCAACAGGCTGGCTGCCACGTCTTTCATGACCACAGGATGGCTGAGGACGCCCTGGCAGCTCGTCTAGCTCTGTAACTGTAAGGTCACCTGTGTTATTGGAGCAGCCGCGGATCGATGGATTAACTCATGTCAGTGATGCACAGACGCTCCCTATTGATTGCTTGCGTGTACAGAATGTGTATTACCGCTAGAAGGACAATGGGATGCCGAGTTCAATTGTCTAGTAAATTTTGAACACTGTAGGAAGTTTAAATAAAACCTTTTATTCTTGCTCACCAGGCAGAAAGTTATGTATAATAATCCTTTAGAAAAGAAACACACCAATATGTAAAACAGCTCAGCTTTTTACACGGGATAAATATCCTTTGGCGTGGAGCAGGCAGGTGCTACAGATGATGAAGCGCTATGCTAATGCTAGCACAGCCTGTCTGACTCATCTCAACTCATTAGGATCAAATGCAGCATTATGGGGGGAAAAACACGATGGCTGGTTTAAAAAGAATTGCAAACAAATAAAATTTTAATCAGTGAATAAGATTTCCATAATGTCTGTGAGTCATGCCTGTCAGGCTTTGTTGGGTACAAGAGACGCAATTTTTGACAAAAAATATTAAATGATAGTGTAGCAGTTGTAGTCAATTTTGTAGTAAATGTTGCATTAAATTGTGCAACATTAGCTCTCTTGTTTGTTTGTTTTTGACTATACATCAATGCAGTGGTAGATTGTGCAACGTTAAACTATTTTATGCCATGATGTCACTGAGATATTTACATGAATCTTCAAGGAGTCGGTGTTGCATGATCAGCGGTTGTTGCATGATCAGCGGTTGTTGCATGATCAGCGGTTGTTGCATGATCAGCGGTTGTTGCATGATCAGCGGTTGTTTCTTGAGTTGATGTTGCAGCTGTGGTCACGTAGCATTTGGACCAAAAATGTCTAACCCCGCAGGAACCCCTGTATTAAATTTTGTTTTTAAATTATTGTTAAACTAAGCACATGAAAAATATACAATAGATTAAAAATTAAAGATATAATTGAATCATCAATACATTATTCATGTTTTTAAACAGATTTAAAACACAGTGTGCAATGGAAATGCAGTTCTAATCAATTGGAATGGAAAATTTGTCCGCTGAGTTATCAATATATTGTGATGGACATATTAAACTACCCAGGTTGTACACAGCAAGTTGTATTTTCAGCTCTATTTTAACATTTTCATGTAGAGTATTGCAATGTATCGCAATATGTAGCCTATGGCAATGTATCGTGATACGTAACACAACTGGTGCAGTTGGCTATGGCCTCAACCTCAAGCTGCTGTGGTTAATATCACACGATGCCTGCGTAGAATGGTCCGGGTTGCTTCTCAGGGCCGAGGTACTGGAATATTGGATTTGCGGGAGCCGCACGGTTCTGCTTGAGTGAACCAGTTCTCTGTGTCCCCGGAGAAAAAGTGCTGCGTGGCGGGTTTCCTCTACACAGCTGCCCCCGCGTTGCTGTCAGATTAATGGAGAGACTCATTTTTCTAATCTTCTGAACTCGCTGAAAGAAACAGCCTAAAAGAGAGGCCGTCACTTCTGTCTCCATACAGAGCTTCTGTAATGAATCTTGCCTCGAGGGGCTAGAGGTGTTACGCTGTTTCTACTGCATAACACCCTTCTTTATGCAATTTACCAAGAAATAGATAAATGGGTGCACCTGACGATGTCAAAGTACCAGCGATGTGAAGTCTCTAAGAAGAATGTGAAGTAGTGTTGATTAAATATACACTATAGTAAAGATTTTTAAAGAGGATTGAGTATATAGAACGTATTCTTTTTTGTTTTTGATGATACATTTCCTGTTATTTCAGCGTTGTGCTCTCTCAGGGTTAGGGATGGCCATGCTTTCATGTTTAGATGATTTATACAGTAAAACTGCAGCCCCCTGACAGTATTCTGTGAGGCGTTCTTCCTCTCATCAGAACCGAGCCTCAGATACGGATACACTGCTTCTCTGGTCCGTCTCCAGAGGTACCGCCCGCCTCCGCCTCTCTCCGCCTCTCTCCGCCTCTCTCCGCCTCTCTCCGCCTCTCTCCGCCTCTCTCCGCCTCTCTCCGCCTCCGCCTTTTAGAACGAGCTCAAGGCTAATGGTGACCTTTTCTGCTCCGACGAGGGGAGACGGAGCGCAGCGGTGCAGTTGTCTGCAGAGCGCTTGGCCTCACAATGTGCTTGTGACCGCGTGGAGACTGCGACTGGGAATGTGCCCAACTGTGTGGCGGTGTAGGGGAGCAAGGAGTATTCTGGGATCAGGTGTGGGAGGGGCATGTGCTCTCTGACGTTATATACAGGTATATTGCAACGCTGGTATTGACCACAAGGGGATTCAGGAAACAGGTCTAGGAGTGGCCCTTGGGTGAATGGGGGGGGGGGGGTGTAAACAAATCCAGGTAGCATAGCTTAAAGCCCATAGATATCCGTAGTCATATTGTGTTTGACTCTTTCAACGTGATCAAGGGGCATAGACTTGCCATTATCTCAAGGCAGTCCATGGTAACCTTTTAGCGAGGGCTAGCACACGTCTAGCGTGTTCTCACACACACACACACACATATACACACACACACACACACACACACACACACACACACACACACACACACACACACACACACACACACACACATAGATGTCCCCAGCTTGATCACCGCTGGGTGTCAAAGTGCTCTCTTTACCAGCCCAGGGCTTCCATCTGCTTTACGACTATATTGAAGACATTGATCTTGATTAAGACCCGTGTTCTATTGTCATTTAACAACAAAAGTCCATTCTTGTGATCAAATTCACATTTATACCACTTTTATTCCAAATACTTAGCAGGGTATTTCTAAATATAACTCTGGCCAAAGGCATTCTCTCTTCTCTGACGGGACACGCTGTGAGAACCAGCGGCCCAGTGTCATTTTCAGAAGCGGGTTATTCGTTAAATATTTAAACTGACCAGATCCAGTGCTATGAAAGATATTTTTGGGAGTGTACATATCATATCTCACTTAACATAGATCTTCTAACATAGATCTGGCTTTTGTGGAAGTGAAGACTACATTGTGTTTTATTTGTTTTTTAAAGCGCTAGAATAAAACCTTTTGAGCTCTTCATTGTGTGTGGCAAGGTGTTATTTTTGTCTAAGAGAAATGCCTGTTTCCATGGATACAAAGAAATGTGATGCTTGCATCTGAAGAATTAGTCCACACATCTGCAGGGCACACGTAGTAAGAATTTTTTTTTTTTTTTTTTTTTGGTGGTGTGCCCTTCCAAATAACCATACTACCATAATAACCAACCAAATGATTTGCTTTGAGTTAGTTATTGAACTTAAAATGGTTATGTTTAAGGACAGAAAATATAGCTGTTTTCATAGTGTGTAAAATCTAGCCATATCATAGTATTTTAAATCTTTCAGAAAGGCACACAATATACAGCCATGGAAACCATTAAGAGACCACTGCCTGCTTCCTCTCTGATCCACGTGACAATAGTTGACACACACACTATGTATGTAAAGTCACAAGGATGGACTTTACTTGCATCTTTTTCTATGGAACAGTTGATCAGAAAACTAGAACGCACCACCTTAAAGGATGAAACGCATTTTAACACAAGTGCTCTGGAACGCCAATATCTACTTATTGAAATGACCTTTTAAGGTCTTCAATACCTATACTGGTGATGATCTATTATTCAGATGTTTTATTACATATTTATTATTTAGACGTTTCAAATGGAAGCATGCATCTTTAATCCGTAGTACTGTAGGTCATCATTGGGTCAATCTACCTTAACGAGTAAGATTTGAAGTTATAATCTAGTCATTTCATGCCTCAACTGAAAACACAAAGTTAGAGAGCATCCCCAATGCACAGATTTCCCATGCTGTTATTTCCTCTTTCCTTTGTAGTTAATGCAGAATATTTTATCCCAGTGATAGATTCCCCCAGACAGCGAGGATCTGAAATGTTAAAATTACTTTAGAGCAGCTGAGAAATGTTTAATGTTTCAGACCATTTTAACATTTAAGTCATTATGATATTATACCAGGATGGCGTTCATGTGAGATTATCCAAGAGCTCTGTTCTGTTTAGCAGTGTTAGCTCCAGTTGTAATAAAGGCTTTTCTGGGGAAGCCAGCACCACAGGCAGAGGGACAGGCAGCGAAGTAGACCGGAGGGATAAAAATAGCAGCTTTTGTAGGTTAGGATTCCCTGTCGAGTTGCGGCCAATCGCATTCGCACATCACGCTAGCTTGTTAGCATGCACATGCTCTCGTGGTTATGGATAAATATAAGAGTCATATGAAGTATGACTTTACAAGGGCGCTATTTAATCTGTAGGCAAAGAGCCCTATTTAGATGTGGGGAACAGTTTCAGCGTGACACCTGATTGGGTCGGGTCAGTCCTGCACACTGGGTTTAACCAGAAAACAAGGAGGAGCTGGGCTGTGAGATTTGCTGCTGAACATGAGCCTTTCTGCACAGACGGGGACAGGTTATATTTATCTATACCGAATGTATGCATACGTATACTGTACTGCGAATGAGGTATTTTGAGCAACGGAGACGATATGGAAATAGGAACGATTTACAGAGACATCAGAAATGAAATTGTAGAGGCGGTGAGGACTGACAAAAAAATAAAGGAGGGGGGGTTGGCACTGTGGATGCTTCCAAAAAGCATCTTTTACCAGCATAACACAATGGCATAAATGTTCTGCAAATAAGAAACACACACATTACATTAAATACTGATATAAATGATTATATCTTTAATATTTCTCATGCCCCCCCCCCGCATCCATCTTGTCTTCCCTCAGGAAGGGTCCTGAACCCCTGTAGTGTACCACCAGCTGTGGTACACCAAAACACGCTTTCTGTTCTGACCACGACACTGATAAATGTCCCTGGTGGCAGTATTTATGATTTGTAGGTCAACACGAGGATTTGCTCTGTCTCAACGGCCATGTGCCCCTCCACAACTCGCTTGCTCTCTCGAGGTGCAGGAAATGCCGTTTCTTAAGGTCGCTCCATTCCGCCGCCTTCACAACAAGCCTCCTCAACGAGGCACTCTGCCTTTGTCTGTAGCTGTGCGACTGTGGGTGCTGTGTGTACAATGAGCTAGAGAGAGAGAAAGGTGAGAGAGAGAATTCTTGTTTGTGCAGAAGCACTTGAGATGCACACATCAGATAAATATCCAATTTGCTCCCACACACCCCTTCCTTTAACTTTAATTACATTAAAATGAGTTGTTACTGTGAGGCTATTTGTGCCAGCCCAGCTTGTGCAACACGACTGTGAAAGCAATGTTGCATGGAACAAGCTTGTGTGCGTCTTTAATTTAGGACTGGTTTAAGTCAAATACACACTGTCTAGGTCTGCAGTTTAACAATGTCCCTTGTTTCTACACGATGTTTGTTGTACAGTATCTGTGTCTGTTCTATTAGGGAACTGAAAAGCCCTTTGATATTTATTAATAATAATGTATACATTAAAATCGCACATTACCTCCCAATTACATACTATTTGTGTCAGATGAAAGCTGACGGTGCTTTCAACCACTGTGCTCTTTTAGCACCTGGATTTAGGTTTATGCCACGTGAAGGCATCTACATCTACTGTTGAAGGACATCTTAACATCTTAAGAGTTATTTATGACACGTGCCGTTGTGCTGTAGACAGGAGTCATTACAGTCATTAGAATGTCTGAAGAGAGTGGGCTCAAAGCAGAGATGTTCCCACAGATGTCTGTTAGACAGATGTGGGTGTTTTATAAATATATGGCTTTGATGGACGTCTTGTCACTCTTCCAGCTATAATTAAATACGCTTTATCACACTCTGTGTAATGAAGTCATCGCTGTAACTTCTCTTTTGTGTTGGGCTGTCGGCTAACAGGTTGGACCTGATAAATAATACTGGCTATACGTTTCATGGATGCCCATAATTCATTCATGAAGGAATTTAATTGACCCTGATAACCATTAATCTGTTGTTCCATCCAATCTGCCTACTACATGCCTGTACCGTTCACCATCTCTTTGGGGGAGTACAATATGTGTCATATTTTGGTCCGGTTTCATCTAGAGTGCCACATATCTGGCAACCCTGTGGTGCATATCTGGCAACCTTTGCACTCTGTTTGAGACTGCTTTGGCAAGTCAGCGGGCCCATGGGATGTGATGCCGAGTTGGCAGCCTAGCAACCCTGGAGGGCTTAGACACATATCTGACATCCGCTGTCGCCCCTGGAGGCGTAGAGACACAGATCTGGCAACCCTGGGTCCTGCCAGGGCCTGCTCCACATGCTGTGATTTGAGCAGCCCCTAAAACCGTCCCCGAACGCTGGAGCTGGCAACTTACCAGGATTGGCCAATCAGAGGTTTTGCGCATCCCCTGCTGGGCTATTCTCAGCATGGCTGTCTAAACAAAGTCGTGCTCTCTGAAATGTTGGTTGCCACAGTTACAATATTGGATTACTAGCATTTAGGAATTACTGTAATTCAGAGTCTACAATAGTCTAGATAATGAGACTTGGTGCAAATGGGCTGTTATATTGTGTGATTGTACTTTTTTATCATCAAAACAACTGTGACCACAGTACCTAGCAAATAAATAAAATCATTTTGACCATGTCCACAACCCTAAACCCTTCTTTGTCTCACTAAGAGCTCAATCAACGTCACCTAGCTTCACGTGTTTATACTATGGAAGATATTAAACCAGGTTAGGACATATTTCAAAATCGCCTACAGAGCCTAAAGCCTCATAAGCAATGAGCTTTTGTGCACAGTTGTGTTTCAAAACTTAAACAGTGAATTGCGGGAGGGGCACTGTTGGCACAATTGAGGAGTATACCTTTTTTTTTTTTAACCAAACACGATAATTACAATATCAGGCTTTTCCAAAACACAGATGAAACAGTGTCAGGTTGAACAACACCAGAGGCCATTTAGAGAGAGAGGGAGAGAGAGAGAGAGAGAGAGAGAGCTGGACTCTGGACTCTGGACTCTGGACTCCGCTCTCTGAAAGCCAATACATTGTCTAGACATTCAACCACAAGGCCGATTCCTACGTAAATTGAAGAGGGTCCCTTGTGATCAAGTGACTAAATTAACTATGATCAAGTGATTAAATGCCCATTAAGTTGTCTCTGTGCTGCTGAATGGAACGTGGAGAAGCAGTGTGACAAAGGGGTTTGGTGGTTTGACCTTCTAAGGCGTGGCTACGCGCTAGTCATATCTGAGCACAGTTGAGTCAGACACACACCGTACCTCATCAAGGGCCTACAGGAAGTCTCAGATACCATCTCACTATTCATGTGAGTCCATATACGTTGTGTGGGGAAGCTTGTGTCCAGCCACAGAGCCGAGGGCCAGTGAATGGTACAGGAGAGGCGGCTGTTGGAGAGAGATAACGTTTAGCACAAAGAGTTTAGCTCAGATGGCGCTGAAGACAAGACAAGACGGGGGGGGGGGGGGAGATGAGGCTTTGTGTAAATCAGACGGCTTCTGTTTGCCGGACCCCTGCGTCGTCAGACCCCAGTCTTTTACTCTTTGCAGTCTTCAGCTGCCTGGAGCTCTCTGTCGGTGGTCTGTGTAGCTCGACAGACGCAGACAGTGTCATTTCTAGAACTGTTCTCTACAGCAGCGGCTCTCAACCCCGCGGGTCGGGGGGTCTCGAGGTCGTGAAATTATTTCAAACTATTTTTAATTGCAGTAATTAAAATCTTGTTTATTTCTAATCTTGTTTGGTTGTCTTTATTTCAAATAAGTGGAGCGTTGTGATTTAGTTCTTTTTTATATAGGCTGGATAGGTTAGTGATTATGGTGATTCGCTTGGGTTCAATCCCCAAAATGCCTGGCCTACCTGTAAGAATACTTGACAAGACACCTAACCCTTACCTGGTTGTTGATACTTGACACACGCTCCAGCCCCGCCCACCTTGAGCTCTGTGCAGAGTTTTGTGTATAATAGACCCAACCAATGATGGCAGAGATTGTTGATTCATACCATTTGATATTTACAAGCCATTTCACTTTACTTGTGTATTGAAGGCTAAAAGGCACCCAGCACAGTGATTTATGGAGGGCTGTAAAACACTGTAGAGATTATATGATCACCTTGACGGCTGGAGGTCGCTTGAAGTAAACGTTGGCCGTAAATGTACGTGCGTGAGCCATTTCATTTATATCTTAAACAACGTGATAAACCCCTATAAATTTCATGAGGTCCCCTGAGAGCGGTTGAATTGAATGTAAAGTAATGAACACTAGTGCTCAGCCTTCAGTTTTAGAGTTTTAGACTGACTTGCTTTGTCATAATTCAGAATGGAAATTCTCCTTAGTGTAGACTAGGAATTGTTTATTTGAAATAAACTTCAAATAGCTTTGACATATATTTGCTACCTTAAGTCTTTTCTCTCTTTGAATATATACCTCTTTTACCACACATTAGATTCTTAAATCTTATCATTAGGTTTCCATGGTTATTTTTTTTTTTAAGGGTGGCTCGGCACTCAGAACTGGGTATGAGAGATGGGCTTAGGTTAGACAAAGCACCTGGTCCGCAGTTCACTACAGAAAAAAATGAGTGAAAAGGTCAAGGGTCATCACAACTCCAATCACGTGTCTCATATCTCCTGGCGTGAGCATTACCTCCCGCTGTCTAAGGAGAGAACTTCAGCCGTTTTCAAAGGGCAGCTGTTACTCCTGAAAATAAAGCCATAATTAAGAATCAAGTTGGAAAGTGTATTTACGTTGTTGGTGATGTGTGTAAGGCAAAGCTTTGGTTTTTCATCATTTCTATTTTTCGTGCACTAAACATCAGACTGTGTTTTGATGCAACTCAGGGGTGACAGTCACTGGGTTTGCCTCCCAGGATATCTATGTAAATGGGACCTTTTTGAATTAGACGAGTTCAGTGAAAATGGCAGGTTTTGAGAAAATGTCCTCCGTATTGCGATGATTTCACTTCTTGCGTGAGTCTTGCATCTATCTGTCTATCTGATGAATCTATCTAAAGATGTAATGTATAGCTAATTTAGCCCTGAGGACATGCTGCTGTCATTATTCTAACAGAATGTTGTTTGCTTACGATGACTGGTGTATGACCTATTCAGCCACAGTATTGACTAATGTACTTATTGCAAGTCGCTTTGGATAAAAGCGTCTGCTAAATGCTGTACATGTAAAGAATTAAACTGACTTTGAGTCAAGAGTACATATTCCTCTTTAGGAAGAGGGGGTGTGGTCCAACAGTGTGCTGACTGCTTCCTCACCCAGCCAGTCTCGTCCCCAGGGACACGGCAGGCTGCTGGTGCGTCCGCCTGCTTCTCCCTGCGCTGTGTGCTGCGTTGTGTTGATCCCTCTGCAGCTAATGCATGATGAATGGGCTGATCTTTAGCAAGCCGTGCTCCTTGGGTTGCTCCTCAGCAATACGCAGCTCTGCCGCTGCCGCCGCCGCTGCTTCTGCGCGGCTGACACCGCCCTACACGCGGGAAGCAGGGGGTGACTGTTGGTGGCGGGTAATAAGGCTTTCCTCGACTCCCTTGACCTTTTTTAAATATAAAGGTAAATAAAGGTTCAGTCGGGCTCTCTCTCCTAGCGTTTTAGGGTGTCTTCCAGCGGGTGCTGTTGGCTGTCTTTAGCCAACAGCACTAATAGTTCTGTGTTGTCTCCTTCGGTGCCAAGTAAAGTCTCTGTGACTTGCTGCTCGATCCTCCAACATGGTATTATAAAGTCCTGCTTTCACGCCTCTAGAAGGTCATTTATCTTCACCGGCCTTTACTTTAGGATGAAACCGACAGGGAGGACATGTCATGTGATACTAGCACATAAATATGGTATGAGAAGAATGATGATGGGTTTCACTGGGATCTAGGCATTTTCTTTTGCCTATTTCTACAGTTTATTTAGCTACAAAGACTAATTAAATACAATGGGACGCAGGGCGTATGTTTAACCGTTTTGAGTGTAAAGGTGTTTGAGGTGGAGTCAGAACTCTTGCTCGTTCATTTTGTGAAAACATAACATTTTACGTTAAGTCTATTGACTGCTGAAGGGGAAACCCTGCAAACCAAATGAGGGGAGGGAAGTGACATAACGGGTTTCTACACACAGACAGCAATGTTTGTACATTAGTTTATGTTACCTGCTCATATTCCATAAGCTATTAGAAATCTGTCAGTCAAGTCAGTGTTGTGGTGTTTGTTAGGGTGGTGGGTTGGATTCTGGGGCAGTAGACTCGTGTCTGCTGAGGTCTGAAAAGCTCAAAATTAGGTATTATCACGCCAAGGGCGGTAAATCGCCCGGCTGTAATTCCTCTTCTCAGCGTTTATTATCCAGCCTCAAGGGGTCTCTGCAGCACAGATATGACCCCTCTTAACCCCCATGTAAAGGTCATTATGACACACACACACACATACTCTCACACACACACTCTCACACACTCACAATCTCTCTCTCTGCGTTTTTTGTGTGTTTTCTGTGAATCTAATGTATGGATCTTCCAGGGTTTTCCATTAAATCCACCCGTCTCAGGTTTCTAAGAACTCCTTTCGGGTCCTATCTGTTGGGAGCTTTCCAGCATTGCAGTATACGTCTCCTCCTGGAATGACATGAAGCATAGGTAACGACAAGCCCAACCTGTCAGGAGAACACAGGGCTTATTGTCTTCCTCTGGGATCTTCCATTCTCATTCCACCTTCTCTTTTGTCATGCTCTGCTTTCAATTACGACCGATAGACGTGCTGTTTGACTAACCCATTCCCAAAGTAATCAGTCAGTTAAACTCAATAGAATCTATAGATTTATTTTTTTACCGGGATTTTTTTTTTTTGTAGGTTGTGAAGGTTGAGCTAATGGTCTCATTCCTCCTCTGAAGTTCAGAACACAGACTGGACTGTGACTGGAATGTTCCTTTCTTGAGAATCTCTCAAGTCCTGAATCTCCATGCATGTTTATCTCTGATAATGTGGGATCACGTGGCAGACAAACATAGATTTCTAGATGACTCAGCCTCTGTCCTTGTACCAGATCCATCTGCTGTTACTGTGACCGAGGCGCGTGGAGGGCAGCTTGTATGGGGCCTATAGAGGCCGCCATTGTTGGTCACCAGCCACGACGGTGGGCCTGACATTTGTCTTCGGACTGTGGTCACAGTGGGATGTCTCCATGGCTCACATAGCGTAGACAACCTTCTTGAATACTTAAACCTGTGGTTTGTATTCCCCAGAGAGCCATGGACAGTTCTTTGTAGAGTGTACAGGACTATAGCTGAGCATCTGGAAAGGTCTGTGTTACTGAAAGGTCCTCGCTCTGTCTCAAAGTTTGGCTGGGGGGAATTATATTTAATTCTGTGCATCCATTGTACAATATATAATACCATGATGTTGCAGTGCACTTTTGTTGTTTACAATATGATTTATGTGCTGAAGCATTTGTACCATACTTAATAAGCACTGAAGCTTATAGATGAGTAATATAAAATATACTGGGGCTATTAACAAGAAGTTTTTGAAAATAAAGGCTCTGCAATCACTGTGTGAAGAGCAGCTTTAATTTAGGAAACGGGGAAATTGATTCTGCATAGTAAAACCCTGCGGAGTTGTCCGTAGAGCTTTTTAAACGATTGAAATGAATTATAGTTTCCATAGTAGCTAGCGCAGCATTACTGAACAGCATGGTGTGTGTACACTGTAGAGGTTCTCCTCATATTGACAGCGAGCCAGTTGGCCTCATCATAAATTTATGTAGTCTCTCTGCCCTGTCCTCTCTGTGGTCCAACTCTGTAAATATATCATCGTTTATGATATATTAACCAGCTACAGTTGCAGCTTTCTGTGAAACCTTGGTGTAGTATTTGTAGAGGTACAAATTTCACTCCTTTCTGTGACTTATCGTGTGGTTTTTATTATCTGGGTAATTTTCCAGAATGCCGTGCACTCCGCCAGATCGGAGTCATGATACATTTTAAAAATAGACTCTTCTACAAATGTGCCAGTTGGAGGAATTTGTGTTTTTAGATCTTTACAGATTTATTTTCCTTCACTATCCATGGTGTTGCTGGTTGCAACATTTAGGACGACAGCTTAATATTTCACCCCCTTACTAGTGATAACTATATCACGATATTTATCATCCGGGTATTTTTGGCTGTAATGAAATATTTGACGATATGAATATCCTTTTGTCCCCAGATGACATCAGCATACAGTCTTGAGAGCCGTGCAACATTGATCCAAAAAAGTTAAACTTAAGCCTGACTATCATCAAATACTAAACTATACCAATTAAGTAGGCTAAAATTAGAATATTATATTCACAAATTAAAATTCCAGTGAAAATGCTTACTCGCTGGATCATATCACACATCATCAACTATATCGCCAATATCGCATGATGACGAGATTCTTATCTTGGGGAGGAACTGTACCGGTACATCACGGACGATATGATATGGCACAGCCTCACCCTTTACCCTGTGGAAGACTTCTGTGTTTAGCCTTCAGGTTATGGAGGTTTATTTCATCTCTGTTCTATTTATACTTGTTGCATCAGCAAGCACCAATCAAATCACATTAATGTCTGCTTCTAACACCGAGGCGCGCGCGCGCGCGCACACACACACACACACACACACACACACACACACACACACACACACACACACACACACACACA
>JAODLI010066481.1:0-14639 GCA_027575585.1 Percopsis omiscomaycus
TGGAAATCGATTTAGTATATCGCGAAAATAAATATGGCGATATATCGCTGTATCGATATTTTAGCACAGCCCTAATGAGCACTGGCACAACTCAAAACTAACCAATAAGAAAAACGCCATTCTATGCTCCCATTACCATTTTTAATTTAGACCCGGAAGGTGCTGCCAATGCGAGCAGTGACAATACGACTTTGCAGGTCTATTGGATGAAGCACTATGTATGGTACCTTTAAAAACCTGCCACCTGCCACCAGACAGGTCAATGAAATTAATTTTAATCTTATACCTTTGACATCCATCCCTAGGTTTGATGTAATTAAATACAGATCTATAGTATCTCAATCTGGAAACATAGCTAATGTGTCAGGTCTGTGAAACCATTCACTGTGTGCGTGTGGAATTATGTGCTGCTCCAGAGAACCCCTGAGAACAGCCTAGACGGACAGCCTTGTGTGCCCCCTAAAGGGAAAAGGACTATTGGTGAATGAGCTTAACCAGCCATGTCTGAGTGCTAAGTGGATTTTGACAAGTCCCAAATGAGGAGTTGGAGTGTGACGTGCACGCTGTCACTCAGAGATACGCATGCTGCATATGAAATACCTAGCCTGTTGGAAGTGCATTAGTGAGGCCTGAGGAGTGACATCCCTTCAGCCACTGAGTGAATAACTAACTGCTGATAGAGACAACAAACTGACAGCCCTGTATCGTTTATAGTTGAATAAAACAGCCATATCCATTAGTGAGCGGCTATAAAACAAAAATAGTACACAATAGCTCATAAGATCCTTTTCAAACATCCAATACGATTTTCCACAAAGTATCTTAAAAATAAGATCAGTGATGTTAACTGCTGCGGTGAAATTAAGATCATCTGGGCTGTGCGGGATAGCAGACAGGTCAGAAGCCCATATTAAAATGGCCTAAATGAAAATAAAGAAGATTAAGGGGTCACCGAGGGAGCAGAGAGCAAACCTATTGTGCAAGGCAGTCAGTCTTCCAAATCTGATGGAGATTTTGAACATTAGCTTAAATCTGTAAGAGAGATTTTCCAACAGCCAGACTGCACGACCTATAAATACCAGAATAGATAGATCTCCTCTCTGAAATCCAGCAGAATTAATGGAGGGAGATAATATGTTGCTCTCTCTTATTGTAATGAAAGCTTTGGAGCATTCACTAAATTGGAAAGCAGTAACTGCACATACAGTATATATACTGAAACTAAACATTTTTTTTATCAAAATGTAACAAAATCCACAGCCGGACACTATGTGTACTGTGTAAGCCTGTGTGGGTGTTTGTTTGACACCGCCTGTGGACTGAATTTATTCCTTGGAGCACATTTAATTTGGCTGTGCAGAAATAAAATATAAAGAGCTGACCTAAAATCAAGCCCCCTCCTTTTAATATTAAATAGTCTCTGCATTCTAGTATTCACCATGTACATGGTTTTGCTTTTGCAGAAAGGCAGCCCCTTAATTGTTTCTAAGGTGTTTATTATTATTATTTAATCTGCCCCACATACCCATGCTATTGAAATTACCCTTGTGTGAAAGGCATGGATTGTAATTGTGAGTGTGTACCCAATACCTCACTGCTAGCACAGTGTTGCCTACACAACAAGGGTTAATTACTGCAGATGTGTCACCCTGCAGCCACAACAGCCACATGCAACCTCTATTGCATAACATTCACAGGGATTCAGCCATTCACTAGCAAGCTAACAAATAGCCATGGGCTTGTTGCTGATGGGACTATCTTGCCGTGAACACCAGCAGAAATGTCAAATTCTGTTTACGACCCCACCCACATTTAAGCCAATGACTGACTGGGAAAACAATTATGGTGTATTAAGTCTAGGCTTCCATCCAGACCATTTCTGAAAAAACTAGAGGTACTGTAGTGCAGAAAACTCTACACTACACACACACACACAAAATATAAAAAAGATTTTTATTTTAATTCTCTTGTGACCCTCCCAAAGCAGCTTGCGATCCATTAGGGGGTCACAACCCACACTTTGACAACCACTGGTCTTCTTGCCATCTGTTAACTTGCACAGACATTACAGTTCTGAGACGTGTAATGGCACCGCGACCCGCCCCCAATGTCTCGTGAAGGACAGAGCCACCCCCACAAGAGGTCCGTTTCTCAGAGGAGCAGCATCTTAACGCCACACTGATGTACTTCAAATGTTCCAGAGAGCCTGTTCACCGCTTACACTTTCCTCTCCTGACAAGCACAAGCTCTGATGAACATCCCTACAGAGCTGACGACAATGTCTCCTGTCCTACTCCATTTGTTTGCTCCACTAAACTCTCAGATCTCCTCCCTCGTCACTCCAAGGACGTCCAGCTCATCCTCGGATGCAGCTCGGCCGCTGCATCCATTAATGGTTGCTAAGCGCCACTAGCCAAGCATGCTTTGGCATCATAAGAATTACATGAGAATCTGGAGTGAAACGGACAACCTGCTACAACAGTGCAACGGCCATGCTATGAATGATCTAATCTGAAGAATGATTTGAAGAATCTCACTCTGTAAGAATACTAGTTGATCTATGAAATGAAGAAAGATCCCTGTGATGATCCAAATTTCAATACCGGTGTGTGTGGAGCATTATACTGTATAGGGTGCACTTTCCAAGCATGCATTTAATTAGATGTGCGGTGCTGATGTACTTTTTCTGTGGATTATAATTCTGCAAAACCATAGATAAATGAGTTTAGCTGTAGTAGGCATTACCTTTGGAATATCTTTAAGGATTATGTTATAACTTGATTAATGATTCAGTGTTCCTATTCCCATCCAGAGGAATTATGCACCCTGTGATGTGTTTTGGTTCTAAAATTTGGTAATGGAATAGATAATATACAATGGTTGAAACATATTTGACTATGTAGATAAAATATGCATGCATCAACGGAATTGATTTTTTTGGTCAATAACATGCACTTTCTTTAGCAGAATATTTGGCACATTTGAACACCTCTATAAGCCACACTCCTCAATCAATATGCCTTGTAAATGTTGACATTTAAAAATCAACAAAATAAATACAGTAACATTTTGCATAATTTTCATTTGAGTAGTTTCCAGTCTGTCTTGACTCTGTATTCCATTAAGGATGTGAGCACCAATAGAAGCACCCTTTTAACTTGTGATATGTAGAAAAGATCTCAGTGACCATGTTGTAAAATTAGCAGGTCAAGTTCAATAATGCAAGGGGCTTAAATGGTAATAAGTCAAGCAGCAGAACTGGGGTAAAAAAAATAATAATTAGAGTCATGCATATTAAATCTGTCTCCTTGGCAGGTTTCATCCCGCACTTTACATGCAGTGGCTTTTAAGTACGTTTTCCCCAAGGACTAGTGAAGTATTACATTTTTCAAACTTCCTAATGGATGTTTGGAGCACCATGAATGAAAAATGAAGAGTTAAGCCATTACTGGGCTATTAAACTGGATTTTGGTGTACCTACATCATTAACATATTAACCAGTATAAGCTTCACAACAGTACGACTAAGATAAACTCGTCATTTACCTCTTTCTCCTTTCTAAACACACAGAAAGTGATCAAACTTTAAATACTGTAAAGTAATGATTCTCTCCTCAGTTAAGAGGACCACCTTTGCTTCACTTAATTTTGTCTCTAAATGCTCCTCCAAACTGGACCTTCTGCCTTTCAACATTCAAAATTTCAAGATTTTAAATCTTGTCCAGACATGCACATTTGTCAATGTGCATTTTTCCTGTTCCAAATAAAACGCCTTACCCTCCTCTTGGCTTAAGGGCTCTGTATAAGGCTTCACTTTCATGACTTTGCTCTCTCTTGTCTCTCTCTCTAATGTCTTTTCTCTATAATTTCCCTCCACCTGTCACTTAATCCATTCACCACATCAAACTAAAGTATATGGGCCCATTTGCTTCAAGGACACATCAGGGATGCAGCGTTCCAAGATAACAGAATAAATCTTACATACGTTGAATGAAGACATTTGTGTATTTAATGCAAATAATAAAACGGGTGACTTATATCTTGGCTATGTGAGGTCAGATCAGGGTCAAGGAGGGAGTGATGAGTCAAGTCAGTTAAAAAGGTGGAAAGATCCATGGACGACTTTTCAAAGTAAATAAGGCCCTGTGCAATTGTGGCAATTTCTTTACATTTTAAAATGTCTAATTATGGATTGAATTATGTTGCAGTTATATGTATGTGTAGTAATCTTGTAAAATATTGTATGTACCAGGTGGTAAATATATTGCATGAATTATTTTAATAAAAACTAGTAAAACTCTAAAGCAAGGTGGATCATCTATCTGACAGAAACATAGTTCCCTAACACAAGGAAACAGAAGATTTATTTGTGGTGTCTATCCTGTAGGGGCAGCAGCTATAACTGTCATACTACTTCCTGCAATTTGTCACAAAATGCACATTCTGCAGGTCCTTATCCCCTCTATCTCAGCTATCAATAAAACACCTACATCCTCCTTTTATGCTGATTAGAAGCCAAAGGACAGTTAAACAATTAAAAATACTTCTGATGTACAAACAGGGAGTCAAAAAATAACAGTCATCAAATATTTTTCCTGAATATTATAGAAAATCCTGTATACATACTTCAAACAATCATTTCAGAGAGTTGTACCTAGAATATTTTTAACAATTGTGTATAAAGCCATTTGACAGAATTAAGTCAGTACTTTGGTATGTGTGCAGTACATCTCTGCTGTTGCCAGAGACAGAATACACAGAAACAGGTGTTAAGGGAACGTGTCTCGCCCTTTAAACACGACTTCAAAGCTGTGGCACTGTGAAAATGCATGACTCCTATCTGAGGAGGTCGTACTGAATTTCCATGGTCGGTGAAACTTGGCAGACGTGAATAGCACCGAAACAGATGCTATTACCATTTGCCAGCCAAGATGAAAATATCTCTACACTTTACAAAGCCGGAATTATAGATGTTTAACGCAGTTGTCAATTAAATGTTGTTTATGTCAAAGTTATAGAGCTGGTTTGCATATATGAACTGCCGATGACCACCTCAATGGGGCCCTGGATTCAGATTAATAATGGAGCAAACACCTTGGAAGACATGAGAAGTAGAACCGATGGTCCCCATTGTCAGAAGAGTAATTCAAGGGATGATAATATATTAATGAACATAATATCTAATCACAAGTTACATAAGCTCTATTCAATTTATAAAAGAGGTCCGTGGCATGTTCTGTGTGTATGTTCCAGTCTGTCTCCTCTAGGAGAACAAAATTAAAATCTGGTCTGATGATTACAGACTGGGAAATATTTGTACCACAGCTGGGGTTTCTCCATTATTTCTGCTCATGTGGGCCCAACGCTTGTAGGTATTAAGTGAAATTGGCAGAAAATAATTCTGTACAAAACAAAAAGCAGAACATTTGTCTACCAACTGGACTAGGACTAATGGGTCAGGCTGATTCTGGTGAGCTCATAAGAAATTAAAAGAATGTCAAGCAGGAAGTCAAATAAGAAGCCCCATACTGCTACTTCCAAAAACACAACAATACAATACAGTGCATTTCACTAGCACATTACACCTTCCCATCTCCTCACCTTTTCTCTATATTTTCTAGGAGATCAAAGCACAACACTGCAGGATGTCTGTATGTAAGATTTATTCTGCAGAGTTCTTGTGATATTTATTCTTCTCTCCCAATTGCCATCTTCGTGTCATGCTACTTCTCAATAAACTAATTGATCTTAATTCTGTTTAAGGAGTGGTATTTGCCCCTAACCATTTATATGGTACATCAAGGTTTCAGTTATACTGAGGTAAGGAAGCTATATAGTTCAGGGTTCAACAAAAGTTCATTGTTCAAATCATACACAACAGCCAGACAGGCCCAGGGACATTACAGGCGGTAAAACAGGGCACACCTGCGTCTAATTTGCCTCTGTGCATTTCAATAGATGATGGCAGAGGAGGCTGCACATTAAAAGGGTAGTGACACAAATCTGTGTACCACACCGGAAAAGGCTGACTTGTTTATGACCTGATAAACCTATCCCTGGCAGGCACAATATTGACTTAGAAATTGTCAATTGGTGAGCAAAGCACCGGTGCTGCGACAGAAGCATTAGTGTCATGCTGGAATAAATGAGCTCACGTTTCTGTAAGTGACAAACTTAATTCTCGCAAGGTTTTAATCTTCACTAGGACAGATATGGCCACAGTGGAACATTGCCAGTACGCCTCTTGATTTTGTTGAGATTAGCTTGTTTTTCAAGTGTGAGGGATACACTTTCCAGTCACCTCAAGGATGGTGTTCGAGCGCAGCTTACATAACATTTGAATAAATTAAATATGAGGTTAATAGGGAGTAACAAGGGAAGTCCCGCCGCAGAGTGCATTGAGCCAAGCGAACCAGAGAAAGAATCACAGTCCAAAAGTACATTACAAAGTACATAAAAAGAAAAACATTCTTCTCTATAAATCTGTAATGTTTTATAAATGTCTATTGCACAGCTATTTATGTCCGAGATAACACAATAATGTTTTAGTCTGCTGCAGGCAGTCATAAAAGCCTTACATTTGCAGTTTTTATAACCTGGTGTCTAGGTATGACATTGCTTGAAGAAAAAAATGACAATGTCAAACAACTGTGGCTGGTCCATGACAGAACCAGAGAAGTCGCTACGATAGAATAATAGAATATAAGGGCCCACCACTGGTTTCAAATTGTCACTTACCACTTACTATAGGTGTCAACAAAAAGAAAAAACACAGAACTCAAACATCTCATCTGTTCTACTATTCTAGACCCCAAAGTGGAGAACATCTGTCGTGAGAGACTGCAGTATTTCAGCCAAGCCATCCAGTAAAGTATAGCTTTTACTGCACACCGACCCACATCCATGGCTGAGCCTGTGTGGTTTCTTTCCGTCTCATCTCATCCCTTTAAAATGCCTTGCACTTTGAATCAATGTTTCTGGTAGAATGGCTGTGGAAAGGAACTAAAAGCTAAATGTCAACGGGTCAGACCTCTCCCTAGTCTGTGCTCCTCTAAGCCTCCCATCATTCTCCACGGATGCTTGCGTTAGCCGACTTGTTGATGCAACCAAGCTACATTTCATTTACACAATTTGAAGAGCAAACGTTCAAAAATTACATTTCCACTATCTGAGAGAGGAAGAGAGACTAATGCGTTCAGATGTTAACGCTGTTTAAGATGAGGATAAGGAACAATTGTGAGTGTTAGCTATTCATCATAGTGCATTTGGGCTACAGACAGATGACGCTTGCAGGCAGAAGGATAACTCAACACAAACTTCTACAACTACTTCTCAGGAAACACTGCTGTCATGTGATGCGATTTTCATTTGAATGGGGGCAATCTAACAATTAGGGCAGCTACAATGTGTGCTTTCAAAGGCAACCATTAAAATAATATACATTTAATTTCCTATAGCGTCTAACAGTAGGCTTTAAGGCACACATAATCTTAGTAATTTTGTAATTAAAGCAATGAGTAATATCTATTGCAATCCCAGTAAAGCTCCAGTAAATTCAAAACAAATATCAATAAAAAAAAAGCATCCCAGCTAAACACAATCCACCCAATAGTCCAGGCAGGTCTGATTCATATTTTTTTCTTAGACATTCTGTTATTTTTGCATCTTTCGATCTTCCAATTGTGACAATAAATGCCAGGTGAAAAAAAAAATAAAAAAATATACAGGTTGTTTATTTTTGTCAGAACTAAAGTTGTCTTTTACAATGGTGACCCAACTGTTCTACCTATAGTGCTATTTCACAGAACCTTTAACTTAAATGCCAAACAAAAGCAACAGTGACATAATTATGTGGTGACATTTAAAAAAAACAACCTGCCTGCAAGATGGAACCTGTCCAATTTGATGCTACTCTAACAGGGATCTCAGCCAGAAAACTTCAACAAAAACTAGTCAGAACTCCCCAGTTCCAAAATTATATTTTTCATTAAATATTCATTAGGTGGCTGTAGGCAAAAGCCTTCTCATGGGTGAATCACCCCAGCAAAGCCCCAGCAGACACGGTGCCGAGAACCTTGGCAGTTGGCACAGGGGCACATTGCCCTCATTGTGCCATATGGAGTTTTTCTGCTCATCTCCCTGAATCACAGTGAAAGTCAAGAACGCCACCGGGCATCCCAACCCTCTAAAATGTCCTAGTGCAAAGGTGAACCCCAGGCAAACAGTATCAGCAACACCTGTCATGTCAGGGCAGACGACTGCGGTACACTGCAACGGGGTAGACAGCCAGCACAACTAGCCAGGGCCAGTCATGGATGTTCACAGCATCCTGGTCACTATGGCCACAGCATGCTGGCACCCTGCCTGTTGAAGCTCTGTAACCTGCTCACCCATACATACCCGCAGCACTTTAACCCCACAGGGTGTCACTGAGTTAATGACTTCCCAAAAGCACTGGTGGGGAAATGCAGCGCACACAGCCAATAGCCCTGACTATATTGACTCGCCTCAATGTAGTTTTTAAGCATTGTTTGTGCTACACTGGTTTAGAGGTTTAGACAGATTAATACAAATTAAATCCCAAATCTTATTCAATCCCATCCACACAAATGAATAATCAAGATGTTACTTAGAGGTCAGAACAGATTTTAAGGCCTTGCCATTATGCCCCTGTTGTGTTTGTAGTCCATCCAATGTTTATTGGCAGATTTCAGAGAAATTAATGACAAATCTGTTCCCATGCTCATGGCATGATACTGCCATTATTAAACTGCACACTGAAAGCAGTGCCATTCATATGATCCAGGAATAGGCTGCCTCATAGGAACAGCTGCCACATCAGGCCATGTATTCACTGTGTTTACCGCAATGAGTAACAATGTGTATTCTATATTTATTCCTAAAACTTGATGTACAGTATAGTGCAATATAATGGTCATATGTCAGACTTTAACGCCAGACCTTCTCTGGTGCTGTGTGATATTCCAGGCTAAACACACAAGGTTAGAACTTCACCAGACTCACCACTAGCCATCCTCCGTGAAAGTGGTTTGAACTTCATGGTCCAAAAGAAGCAGTTGATAGCTTGCATTTGCAAACAAACTCGCACATGAGGGCGGTTTCATTTTGCTACACAAATGGAGTCACACACGCTACACTAGTAAGCATAATGTAAAATAACAGACATTTGCCATAAATAACTCATACAGAAAGTAAGTAAGCATAGATACCATTTCTTTGTAAATGGGATGATCAAGGACTAACAAAGCCAAACAATATTAGCATCAAACAGTTTAGGAATGCACTTTTCATCCTAGATTACATTATATGTCAAGTAAAAAAGGTTATGTCTCCTTCAATGTGTTTAAAGTTCAAGCAATCTTCTCTAAACATTGACAAATAAGCTGTAAAAATATACAGTATCAGATTTATTCAGTCCAGGGAGGGTTCCTATAAGTAGTTTGGTGGTAGTGAGATCATCTGCATATTTAACTGGGACTACAGAAGGTGTCACTGTAAATAGGAGCCCAGGGTGTTAATGCAGATGACAAACAAGAGAGGGGACAGTAGCCCCCCCTGAGGAACTCCAGCTGGAGTAGCGTAGGGTTTAGATCCCCATTGGACCTGCTGCACTCAGCTTTCCAAGTAACTATGTTTAGACTTCTATAGAGAATGTGTTATGCCCAAGTCATCCAAAGTATGTAGTAGTTGGCCATGGTCTCTCGTGTCAAAGGCACGTGAAAAAACAAAAACAGCATGAATGTCCATTTTGAGGTTGTTGTTCAGTGCTTCAAGCCAACGCTGCAGGATCTTGATCAGAGCTGCGACAGTTTATCTCTGTGCCAAGAAGTCATGCTGTGAGGAGGCAATGAGACTACTGGCAGTATCTTCAAGCAGGGCATCACGCAGCAGTCCCTCAGACCTTACCAACACAGCTGACCAGAGAGATCTGCCGGTAGTCATTGAGAAAACTGTTTTTTTTTTCTTAACGGCCTTCACAAGAGCCTCTTTCCACTGCTGTGGGAAAATGCAGTGTTGCAGGTAAGAGTTGAAAATGTCACATAGAATAGAGGCCAGTTCCTCATTAATGATTTTCAGAATCCAAAAGGGGATACTGTCTGGGCCAGCAGCTTTCCTCCCGTTTACTTTATGGAGTCTAGCTTTAACCTGTCCTATGCTCAGTACAGAGAGCACTGTTGGATAGTTTGAGCCACATCATACACTGAGGGTAAATCTTGATCTACCTCTTGCCACACAGAAGCAAAATGTTCAGCAAGGCGTTTTGGAGAGAAGAGGTCAGTGGGTGTCCGTGGGGGATGATCATTCAGTGTTTTGGACTTGAACCACTCTTTGGAGCTAGAGCTACAGTTGCAGCACCTCATTTTTATATTATTTCCGTTTGGCACATTTGATTTGTTTGGCAACAGAGAAGCAAAGTCTGGAGTATTCTGGTGTATTTCCTCAATCATTTTTTAAAATTTGTACGCCATGGTTTATCCTTATTAGTAAGTATCCTTATTAGCATTTTTATTCTCGTATGGGGCATAACCAGATCAAGGATGGAGAATGATGTTAGCGAAGGCTTAACTTTGTTGTCTGGATCAGAGGTATTGACAATAAGACAAAAATCTGTGATGTTCACCATTAGACCCAATTGTCTGATGGCGTCAGGGTGCGGTGCCGGCTTTTGATGTACTCTGTTTGGATGGCCATTTGCCTGCAGCCCATTTTATGGTTTGGTGATCTGATGACCCAATAGGTGGCAGGTGAACAGGCAATTCATAATAGAAGTGAATGTTGGAAAAAAATAGAACACAGTTCTATTTAACCTGGTTTTACCAGTCACAACTTGTTTAGAGACCTGTGTGCACAAAAAAAAAGAAAAAAGAAAGGTACAAACTTTGGCCGCATCTAGACCCATAGACAACGCAACACAGCCTCCCAAACCCCCCTTCTGGTCACGTTGATGTTAACAGTAGCCAGAGAAAGTGAGAATAGAGTCCGGAATCTCTGCATTTAGCCATTATATATTTATAAATATAGTATTAATATTTACTACTTAATTTAAGTGTGGAGGTGACTCCTTTTGAGCTCACTTCCTTTGCCATCCAAAAAGAATAGCTTGGAATAGCTTGTTCAGAGGAGTGCTTTTCAGTTTGAAAATTAGGGAATGATAAAAACTCAGTGTACTTATAAATGCCTTATTAACATATCTATTCTGTGGCTGTTCCACAACACCCAATTTATTTATTATGTCTTTATTTGGAGGACACAGCACAAAACTAAAATAAACATTACCGATTTAATAAAATGTATTTGAAAAGGTGGTGGAATTTACTTTTGCATAACATGCAGGAATAAAACATGTTTGCAGGCAATTTCTTCTATTGACTTCAGCTGGTAATAAAGTGGCATAGAGAGGATTTTGACTGCTGTACTAAAAAGTCCTCTTTGGGCTGGTTTTGACTTTGCTATGGGCTTTGTGGTATTATTTTACAAGAGCATAAAAGAAAGATCTAGTGTACAGTATGTCCTTATTAGGCTAGGGATTTGTGCCGATATGTGGGCATATTTACTGTAAGATTTCACGTTATATTGTTAAATGGCAATTATGTGAGAATGCATTTCAGGCGATGTTGCAGAGTAACGCAAAAGTAACGCAACGAGTAATGTCACGACCCATCCTGTTGCCTGTTTTTGTCTCGTCTCTTGTCTTCCCCAGTGTCTAGTTCTATGTTTCCCTAGTGTGTCTACCTTGTTCCCCTGTGTTCTTCCCGGCCCCTCCCTTGCTCCGCCGTGCCTTCTTTAATGGTCCTTCCCCTCGTTTCCCAATCACCGCCCTCACCTGTGTCCCTTTCCCTAATCATCCCTAGGGTATTTAGTCTGTGTTCTCCCGTCTCTGTGCTGGTTCCTTGTCTATGCCAACGTCATCGTCAATGATGTTGGCATGGGTACGTCCGCATGGGTACGTCCGTACCCATGCCCGAGTTGCAAGCTTCTTTGTTTTGTAGTTTTTGCCCTTGCCTGTTCCTTTTTGTTATCCTATTTCTGTTGAGTTTCATCATTAAACTCCCTAACCCCACTGCCTGCCTGCCTGTGTTCGCAGAGTAACCCTGACAGAGTAGTGTAACAAATTCCTTACTACAGGGAGTTAATAAGTAATGCATTACACTTTTTTTTTTTTTAAGTATTGAGTAATGTGTAATACATTACTTTAGGCTATATATTACGTAACGACCACAATACTGCAGCGACTAAGTAGACTGTAGGTCAAACATTTCAGCTTGTATCCATGTCATTTAACATCTGACTAAAGATGCTCAGTTCATACTCCAGAGGATGGTTATACTCGTCATACACAGTCAGCCAACTGTTCCTGCAGATACCCTCCATTTGACCCCAAACCAATGTGGACATTAAACACATTATCACACTGAAGTAAGCGACTGCAGATAACCCATAAGTGTATGGAAGTGTTTGCCATTTATGTTGTATATTTTCTAGGCAGCAAGAACCCCTTGATATTGCGATAATGAACTGTAAGTAATTGATAGTTACATCTGCCATTGCATCGGTTCACCAACTGGAGCAACTTCCGGTAGAACACATACCGGTAGAGATGGAGATTGGCTTGTAAGCACATTATAAGTATGTTTATGAGAAACAATTGACAGATAAAGAGGTTAATTCGTGGAAAACGTCTGCTGAAGGATGCAAACATTAATGTATGGACGCTACACAGTCGAGAATTTAACAATTTTTTAAATTTAAAACTAAAATCTTGAACTATCCAGTTTACTACTGTATGGTAAAGCAGTTTTTTGGTAAGAGATCACAAAAGGGAACAAAATTGAAAACCATGCCGAAATGTTTCCACATTAAATTTGCTCATCTCAATTTGGGCCTTGCTATTGGACAAGCAAAGTTATGCCTGAGCCAGTCGGTGAAAGTGGGAGAACCGAGTGGATGTGAGCATATTAACGTTTTTAAAGTCTAAGCATAGAATAAAATATTGTAGTACATAAAAGAATCAAGGTCATGGATTAAATAAATTTAAAAAAATAAAAAAACGAAATTCAAGCGGAATGTGAAATGCATGCATAATTTCACCCCTAATAAATAGAAGCAATTACATTTATAAAGAAAACGTTTTAGAATGTTTAATGAGAGTTTAAAGCTCAAACAAACACCATGAAATCCATCCCACAAAGACATAAAAAACATTTACATAAAAGCCATTTAGTCTCGAGGATTTATTTTTGGAAGTGGAAATGGAATAAAGCTTTATGTCATAAAGCAGAGGAGCATCCAGTTTCAAGAATCTACTGCAGAGATATACAAAAAAAAGAAGAATGATTATCAATATTTCAAGACAGACATTACCTTTTATCCCAAGACATTGCCCTGATTCTTTCAGTTAACGTCACACCAGCCTAATGGTTCACTCAAATTATTCCCAGGCAAGCCAGGCTCCATAGTTTCTTTTTACAGACTAGCTTATTTTCAGGCAGGATAAGTGTTACGAACCTCCAGTGAAAAGTCCAGGGGAGGAGGAGGTTAGTGACAAATAATTCATTTATGGACAGTTTACGGGAACTAGGAGGCATTAGTGCGTGTCAGTCGAACGTTTATTACTGAGTGAATCTCAGTCGCGGCAACTGAACCAGAGAACCTGGTTCAGGTCAACTTAAAACAGCCGGCAATACTACCGTCGCTTATGGAGCACAGGTAACCTACCCTCCACCACCCGAGGGAGTAAACCCCCAGAGCCAAACGCTAGTGCCACTCACACAACCTCACACAAACTACAGGACTCCACTGACGCCCCTTAGTATGTCCCTGTTCAGTAGGCTACGCCGTCTGGCTGCAACCTCCCAGCTTCCACGCTCTCCTCAGCCGCGCTCCCTGCTCTCTGCACCTTTTGTATCTCCCCACCGCTGATTGCCAATGAGGATCAGGTGTGTACACCAACCTCCCAAGACCTGCAGAGAACAGACAGCAGTACACCGGACACATACCGTAACAATAAGTTAGTGGCATTGGTTAGGGTAATTGAATCCTAGCTGAAAAGTTGTGGGTTTGAACCCCATGTGCCCGACATACCTGTAAGCATCTGTGAGCAAGCTGCCCCAACCCCTACCTGCACCTTAATACCTGTTGTAATTCTTAAAGCCATTGAAATGACATCATCAGAAGTGACATCATAAATGAATGTGTTCCAAGTCAATGTTGTCACTGGTCACTGGTTTTCACTAAAACGGTAATAACACTTGACAGTGGAAAGTATGTGAAGATTTTCCGACTGACTGGGCCACTCCAAAATGGGGATTTCCTTTCTTTTTTTTTTAAAGCCATTCTCTAGTAGATTTAACTTCAATGTTTAGGGTCACTGTCCTGCTTCATCACCAAACTTCTACTGAGCTCCACTATCATTCACGCATGGGATGATGTTTTCAGGTGGTTATGTGGTTTCCTTTTAACACTATACACTCACCTAAAGGATTATTAGGAACACCTGTTCAATTTCTCATTAACGCAATTATCTAATCAACCATTCACATGACAGTTGCTTCAATGCATTTAGAGGTGTGGTCCTGGTCAAGACAATCTCCTGAACTCCAAACTGAATGTCAGAATGGG
>JAODLI010066492.1:0-14639 GCA_027575585.1 Percopsis omiscomaycus
CACACACACACACACACACACACACACACACACACACACACACACACACACACACACACACACACACACACATTGGGGAAAACATAAACTGAAATTTACACAGCCAACCTTCTCTAAGTACTACTGATAATACAGACTATGGGGCAGATGTACTAACCCGTTTTAGGCGTAATTTCATCCCATTGTGCGCCTAAAAACATGGCGTGGAATGCACTAACAGACCGCAAATGGCCAAAACCGCATTCTGCCTGCCACAGGAGCGCAGAGTGGCAAGTTGCGCTTTTACTATTCATGCATATGCATAGGGTCGAGGGAAAAGTGGGAGTTTCGTACAAAAACATAAGAGGAAATACGTGTGTACGAAAAGACAGATTACCTCTCCTTACGCATCTCATTGTATGCATCAAAACTGCGGGGAAAGTGCATGTCTGTTTTGCTGTGAAATGTCTCTTAAAAGCAGGAGTAGTCCAGGAAGTGCATTTGCTTGCATAGGGGAAATAATGGCAGCAGTCATGTGAGCAAGATGAAGACACAGGCCAGGGCGTAGGTTTAGGCTGAAATTTGGTAGGGAAATCTTTCTCTGCTACTGCCAATGCCCTTTTATAGGTCACTATATTTGTTTAATTAGCAAGACGAGTTCCACAACATTGTTCATGATTATAATGACATTATTATTATAATGTAATTTTTAAAGTTTATTTGCTTAAACTGATATGACAGTGGTATAATTTACTGTACCTCAGTCAGAACACGCCTTTCATCAGCGGCTCACTCCATCACAACGGAAAATTTATACTTTGAGAGAATTTGCTTTGTTTTTTAAGGACAGTTTTAAGGAAATTGCATTTCAGTTATAGAAATTATTGGTAGGGACAATTTAACGGTCCCTTAAATATTGGTATGGATCCCTACCGTCCCTACCCAAACCTACCCCTATGGACATGCAGTGACATGCAGTGACATGCAGTGACATGCAGTGACATGCGCTGATTACGCGATCAACCACAAGTTTTGGTACATCCAATGTAAAATGAAAAGGCACAGTGTGTGCTTTCTGCGTACTGGCCGAGTCGCTGTTTACGTTGCACTCTCTTCTGACCTGGCAACTTTTTTACAAGGGGGCTAACCCTTTCTGCCCTGAATGAAAACAGATCTTTCTGCTTCTTCCCTGACATCAAAGAAATCTCTGATGATTGATGATTTGACTCATTGACCAGGGGGAAACCCTGCTGTAGTATTAATATTCTCTGGAGAACGTCAAATGTTAGTAGTGCTGAGTCATGAGAATTGAATGATTGTACCTTGTTTAGTTATACACCGTCTATGGCCCAGGAGCTGCATGTAAATGTCCTTCTAATGTTTTGCTCCTCTCCGTGCACTAAATGCTTGCTGGGAGAGCAGATGCACACAGGAGCCAGCCTTATCAAAAGCTGTAGCCATACACAGCGAGGCTGTTGCCCAGAGCTGTGAGATTATCTCGTTTCTAGGAACACATAACTGCCAGGGCACAGCAGCTTACAGCAGATCAGGAAGCTGTGTTTATTGGCATTATTAGATGGATTGACTAAAGGTTTAATGGTAAGCTACAACTAGACTACGTGTGCGTGTGTGTGTGTGAGTGTGCGTGTTTGTGCTTGTTCAGTAAGGTTTACACATCACTGAACACCTGCTTTATTGTGTGTGTGTGTGGGTGGCTACGCGTTTGTTTGTTTGAGGTGAAGAAGGCCTTTTTTGTTGAGTAAGTTGAGTCATCTGCTGGGAAACCCATGTTAGTGTGTGAGTGTGTGTGTGTGTGTGTACGTACGTGCATGTACAGTATAGGCGCGTGTGCACATGCATATATACATAAGCATACTCATTCACACACATCCACACACACAGAGGCAGACTGTATCATTACTACGGCAGTGGACAGGATGAGTGATGTTATGGCGTGTGACAGTGTGTGACAGTGTGTGACAGTGTGTGACAGGTTGTTCCACTGTGGACAGCGATGGCATCAGGCCCGCCTGCAACAGGGGAGCTATCCCCACTTTGTTTATTTTATCACACTGCAGGAAAGTTTGGTGGACTCCCTGTAGTTCCCAGCCTATCTTTGCCTGTCAAAATCACTTCACCCTGTCTGGGAGGACCGACAGACAGTTAAACATACAGACTGACATACAGACACATTAGACAGACTGAAAGAAAATAAGGAAAATAAGAAAGACTACGTGAGAGAAGGAATGTGCTAGATAAAGAGCTGGGCTGGCAGACAGACTGACAGACATGGAGAGAGAATCAGGCTCAGACAAGTCTGTACAATCAGCCGGCTTGATTAGATTAGACTACTGTGCTGAATAAGGCCTAGGGATATACTGGCCTAGTTGGCACACACACACACCTGAAACGCCACACACCAAAACACACAGTCACGCACACACACATGACTACCCGAGCATGTAAAGCATGACATGTAATGTGGACTTATGTAATTACGTGTGTGTCAGTGAGGAAAGGCGGTTTCACAGTGCGTCTGTCTGTTGAGTTGTCAGCCCTCTAATTGTGCACAGAGATGACAATAAACTGTAGTCATACAGGGCTGTGCTGATGTACATCATATGAGCAATCAGCCTCATTAGCCCGCAATCTCAGTCAGCATGCAAAGTTAAAAAAAATAAAAACTCGTTTTTATACACACACACAGATGACAACGATCAAATAATGTGTGCGCATATTACAGCGCAGCTTTAAAAATGTATACCTTTTTATATTTTATAAATAAATATAAATATAATAGATTTTGATATAGGGTGAAATAGCATGGTCTTTATTTTGATGCATGCACATTGTGACCTGTCTTATCAGACAAACGAGTGTTGAGGGCATTTGAGACAGAGAAGATGGCACACGATGTTGGTGGTTTTAAGCCCACCGCAGCATAACAGAGATGTGGTTTTCCGCCGTTCTGCTGTGACTCAGTGAGTTTGTGGATGATGAAAGACGAGAAAGGTTTCGGGGTATAGTCGGCCTCCAGTTTCCGAGCATGTTCACTCATCTGAGTCATTGCTCTGACTCAGTCTGGGTTTTCTTACTGCACTTTACCGGGGATTAAAGTAGTAACAAGACTGTTACATTGGCACACCTGAAAATTATTATGAAGAATATATTAGGGAATATTACATATAACAGTGGTTCTCAAACTGTCGTTTTTGTGGGTAAATAAATAAATAATAATTATACTGTAAACAAATATAAAATAATTTTATTATATTATATTATTAGTATATTTTGTTAATATATTCCTATGCTTTATACTATGCTATTAAAATAAGTAAATTTTTTGGTTAATATTCTGCAACTCAATAGACAGAGACACACTTTGAAACCGCTTGCAAAATATTAACCCCTTCTTTTTAGGGGTTGGGGCTCAAGAATTTTAAGAACCACTGACATCGAAAACCATTGCATTTTTATCTAAGAAATAATGGGAATGACATAGAAGGTGGTGTTGGGTCGACTGTTGATAAAAATGAAATTCCGTCACAGACGGCATATACGCTGATATGATAATGCGTTCATGTTTTTATTATTGCATTTATCATTTCATCCTGTGGCTACATACAGTTTAAATGCAAATGCATCATTACTGTAATAGTGAAAGCAGTTGGCAGTGGTGTGCAATGCGTACAGAAGAAAACAGGAAGATACTTATGTCCATTTGTGCTCTCATTCATTATAATGGAGGAGCAGCCTACATTATAATATAGTAAAAAAAAATGTATCTCTCAATTCAAACTGGAGCTATTGGTCATTGGCAAAGTAAAAACAATGCTGTGTTTCTGAAAATGATGGACACTCTAAATCCTAAGGGGAATTCAGGTCCCCTGTGTATTCGTTGTCGGTAAACCGCTGCCATTGCCAGAAACAAAATATACTGTACATGCACTGAAACCCCATGTTTACAGTTTTCATGGCAGTCAATGGACACAGTATTTGCTGAGATCTTGTGCTAACAAGACTGTCTATCTGTTACCACTAGACAGGGGCCACTCAACTAAAAGCACTTTGTATTTAATGAAGGATGCCACCTCTAATGGGCTCCTGGAAGCTGGAATCTGAGCACTACAGCTCTCTTAATGAGAATAAATCAACGGAATTTGTCCCTGTGGGGGAAAACTAGTTTATTGCTTGTATAGAATACAGCAAAGAAGAAATACTGTATAAATACTATACTGCAACATAAATTAATCCAACAGTAAAATAAATTACAGGATCTAGAATACAATCCAAATCATCTGTCTCATCCCCCTGGTGTAATAGGCACCCATTATACCACCTATCAACACTACTAATATGCCTATGCATTGTAAGGTTACAGTCTAACAAGGTTTAAAATAATTCTGTTAGTAAAAAGTATAATACATTTAACACTAGAACTGCCACAGGGTAAATTTTACCCATTGCGTTTTTTCAATTGTACATAACAATGATTCAATAAAATGTTTTTGACTTTTCCTAAAATTGTGTCCTGTTGCACTCTCTATTGTTAAATATAGTCAAGATCAATCCAGATTGAAAACACGGGCATTTATACCATAGGGTAAAATGTAAAAAAAAAATTTAAAAATTCGCGCAGTTCGCATGCCTGCACGTTCTATGTTGCTCGGCAACTGTATTTTTTGGAATATACAATCTGAAAAATACGTCAATTCATTCATATAGGCTAATAATGGATAAGAGACAGAGATTCATGGATGCCAAAAATGGCATTAGAGTTACTAACTCAAATGAGTGACGGCAAGTCTGATGGTGGGGAGATACCAGGACTGAGACATGTGTCCTGGGTTGGCTCTTAATCTGACAGGTCACCTGACACTGACCCAGAGCCTAAAAAAAAAGACTTCAAGATACAGTAGGTCAACGACAGCACCTGAAGAAAGGTGCTGTCTATATAGCCAATAGCCTATATATTGTAATATCTATCCGGTGCGGGAATTGTGCTGTCCACACAGGAACGGTTACAAACGCAGGAGACACACGCGAGTGAGTGAGAAAGAGAAAGATTGATTTGGTTGATTACCGATAGGCTAGGCTACACACCAAAAAACTTGGATTACCCTACCGCATGCATTTGAAAGACCAGCCAATGGGCTGAAAAACAACAGCATCCAACTAAATAACAGTCACAATTTTATTTTCAAGATAGAACATAAAAAAATTAACAAAATGAACGCCCCTGTGTAGGCCTATATAGCCTATTAGATATAAAATAGCTTTTGCCTACCTAGCTTGACATAATAATGTTATGATAAGTAGGCTATGAAAAGTTTTGAAATAGGATCATTCTAAAGTAATTCTCATCACTACCAGAGATTGGGAAAGATAGCATGGACTATCATCGAGTCTGGCGGAGGCACAGGGAGACAGCAAGTCCAAAATATACTCATTGAGTCAGCTGGCCCCACACCACACGCCAGACGCAACATTTGCGACAAACCGTCAGCTTTTCTATGTCTGTGTGATGGAATGATGTTGCAGCACAGAATGTATAGGGGCTGAAGCGCGCAGAGCGAGTGAAGAGCGAGCATCCTGGGATGTTTCACTTCCCGAGTTGAAGGCCTTTATTGCACTTCTGTATGTGAGGGGTGCATACTGGGGGAAGAACGTTGAGATGGAAAGTTTCTGGTCCGAGCAATGGGGCTCGGTCTCTCTTTCTCTCTCTCTCTCTCTCTCTCTCAAGGTGGCACACGTAGATGGCCAGTTGCTGTATTTTACAGCGTGTTGGATTTTGCTGCCATCAATGCAGGCGTGCTATACCGGAGCTGCATGAGTGACAACATCCCCAGAAGGGACTTCATGCTTCAGCTGGCCCAGGAGCTGCGCGCGGAGGGGATTGCGTCAGGAGAAAAACCGCCCGTGTACGTGCCCCTCGCTGATACCGAAGAGCTGAGGAGAATGACCTGCATAGTGAAGGCACAACGCAGACAAAATAAAACCTTCGCAAAGTGTCTGAAGTGCACAGCCAAGGTGCTGAATGGCAGAGTGTGTTTGCGGGACACGTAGTCCTACTATAATCACGTGTTCAAATGTTCATATTTTCAAAGGTTCATTGTGTGTAAATAATGAATGAAAGATAATTTAACTAAAAAATGTTGTTTTGTCATTTTACCGTTTGTTTTTAGGCTTTTTAGCCGATTTGGCCATTGCTTTGGACTTTCTCTGTTTTCATGTAGGCTCTAGCTATAGCCTAGACTATTTGGGATAGCCTATAATGTTCTGAATAAAAAAAGCTTTAATGGTTACCTCAAGTTTCTTGGTGATGTTCTCTCATTCACACGTCGTTGAAATGCTTAAAATAATTGATTAGTTGAAATTGTGCAAACTTGCCAATTTTGTTGCGACATTAAATCACCCATGCGGTGGTTCTTTATTAGCGTTAGTGTTCCTAAAGATACTTTGATTATAAAACAAGAGGACCAAAACACATGTGATTAAACAAACTCATTTTATTGACTTGGGACAATCATTTGTGAAGACAATGCCTTAATAGAATGACAGATTACATTTTTTTTCGTACTAGAAATGCGAGAAAGCCAAGCGCACAGATTGACCCGTTGGCAGTTTTAGGAATACAGCACAAACACTTTTGCGGAGCTCTGAATGTACTGTACAGTATAGCGGCAGTGACCTCGGCTCCCAATGAAGACAAAGTGATATCGCGAGCGCAGAGGAGCGCCTTCACAAGGACTTAAAAGGACAATCGCTGCAATGGCCGTATCACAATCCTTAGTCAGCTGCTCGTCTCGCTGCACTTTTATGGCTGCTGAGAGAGTCTGCTGACAGATTAAGACCTCCTAACAAGTGGCTTCATGTACGTTGTCACCTTTAATGTCCTTTCAGGGCCTCATAATTGATTGAACCGTTAGCCCCCAGTCTGTCTGCCCCGGTTATTAATCGAATGGTCAGTGTGATCCCGCCGTAGGCTGATATAACCCACATGACGAGGAGATGTTTGGACAAGAGGTATCTTGTTGCCTCCCTGGGCTATAAACAAGCATGTAGGTCTTTTGTGACACTCTAATTGACTCCTCGCCGAAAATTATCTCCAATGCTTACCGTTCATTTTGAAATACACACACGTTCATGGTACTATTCACGGTTTATAAATGGCCGCGACCGAAAAGTAACAATGTCATAAGCTTCTCTGACGCGTTAAACCCTTGTCTATTATCACACGTGTATTTTGAAAATATTTGCTATAAAGTATACAATCTCACCTTTGCAGCTGTAAATCATGGTTACACCTGGTTCTGTTCTGTTACCACTATGGGGGGGAGGATTGTGATGTTGTCCATGCTCTCTCCACGCATGCTTGCCTGGTTGGGAAGGGAGGTTTCTCCAGCACAGAACCACACTGCCAAACAACTGTATGCATTCAGTTGGTTATAAAAAGATATCTTTTGATGGAGTGGTACTGAACTGTGTATGTCTGACCAGCCAAGAATGGGCTCATGTTTCGAACACGCTTGAATGTGTGCATCCATGTGTGTGTGTGGCAGACAATGATATGAGTGCGATTTTGTGTGTGTGTGTGTGTGATTGGTCTTAGGAATTCATTTCCTCCCAGACAGCCAGTCAGACGTCTCTCTAGGGAGGCGGGTGGCTTTGTGTGGCTCTACTGTGCTGTGTGATTTGCTTTGGACCTTTTTCACCCGGTCATACGGGACGAGATGGATTTTTACTGCGTGACGACCGCCTGTAACGTCTAGCTGCTGCTTTTCCAGATGCTGCGCTTGCATCCATTTCTAAATGTGTGAGTGTGTGTGTGGGTGTGTGTTTATGTGGTGACCATCAAAAGTTGCCACATTCTTTAAAGACTTTTTGGTTTTGTCCATATTAAGAATGCACGACAATTAGGCCTATATCTGTTTATTAAATGATCATAAATGTGTATTTGTTTAGATTGTCTAGACTGATTTATCCACATAATTGTTACAAGTCTAAATTAATGGATTTTTATTTGAGCCATAAAGGCAGCAAAAACACCATTATGTTCATTAGTATGTTCCTAAGTATGTTCCTAGTGGACATACTGTACATGCACACACAGGTTTTTATTGTGCCATCCTTATTAGCTCTGCGTCATTTCAGCATGCACCTTCTTTACGCCCCAGTTGTAATGTAGTAAAAGGCCAGGTTCAGATGTATCCATATTCATATTTCTAGCTGTTCAGCAGACAGATACCCAACCAAGGCATCTGTAACTCATCATTTTTGGTCTAGTAAACATCGGTTGTTTTTCTCCACAAATTGACATCATATCCACTGTCTGTGCCTACAGACATCTGTCTCTTTTGATTTCTGTTCTAATCCAATCTTATTCCATCTTTTGTCTGTCTTTGAGGCAATTCGGGCATGTTTATGACAGCCAGGCAGCTCAGCCAGGCTGCTAATAGCATTTTAGCTAATCCTCAGAGAGCCCACAAGGAACAGGCCTTTGATCAATTGTCTTCATGGAAGTGGGGGCCAATGTTGCCCCATGGCTGTGTTCTCTCCGGTCTTTCAGCTCATCTTAGCTGTCTGAACAGTAGCCTTAAGAGCCGACTACCACTCTATCTGGCATCTAATGTCAGATTAGGCCCATTTAACATTCTGTATCCTTTGCACTGAGTTTTGTGTTAAAGGTTCAGATTAGACCTCATCTCAGGTGTACCGACCCTGCTTGATAGACACCGCCCTCACTCTCCTATGTCAGCTTTGTTGTACCTGTTATTGTGGGACCACTGACATCTTCTTTATAATTGGTTCTTTTGAGGATATACAGCATAACCCTGTCTAACTTTAACATGAGAAGAGGTCTGATTGAATCCAAAACACCTGTGGGGGTTTCCTGGAGCTTTAACAGTTGTGGGAATTAACATTTCCCTGTTTACAGGCCAGAGAGGATGAATGTTTACCTGCCGAGGGTAGCATTTCCAGGTCACTGTGAAAAAGGCCCATCATAAAAAAGGACCCTGCTTACACAACAAAAAGGACCTCTCCCCCTCTGCGAATATACAGCTATGGATCATATCTTATAGGCTGTGGCTTTTTGCTAGCTGTACAGTATACTCCATGTTTCTGATGTGTCTTTATATTTGATATACAACAGCAGTTTTAGTGAACAGACCTGTTCCAATAAGGTTAGAACATTCTATGGCCTTGGGCTAGGCTTAGACAGATCAGAGTGGCTACCTGCCAGATTTGTCACACTCCTCTCGGGGTTTACACTAGCGGGCTTCCAGCGAGACGGTTGTTGTGACTACTGGCCCTTTTTTCATCCATCCATGCCACTGATATCAGCTATCTGTGACACGCGCTGTGTCTTTGTCGCTTTTTTCTCCATTTGTCGGCCTGTCTGCCTTTTTGACATGGTGCCTGTCTTTGTGTCTGTCACGTTGTCTGTACGTCCATTTGTCCATCTGTCTGCTACTACACAATTGAGTTGATGTCAGACAGATTAAGCCTGTCAGATTTGTCACAGTTGGTAGGAACTTGGTGTGATACGCAGAGAATAACAGAATCAATGCTTCCAGCTTCCAACTTTTGTTTGATTGGCTTTCACTACATAAAATAATAATAATAAAAATAATAATAATGAATTACAAAATTATGCAGATACTATCTGCACATGTACCATCCCACTCATACTAAAAGCAATATAACTTTGAAAGGAAGATGTTTTAAAAGGCTCCCTGTTAATTGTTCAGTTGACTTGGCACCATGTCTTGAACATGTGACCCGTGTTTCATGGCCTTTACATTTGCATAGACCAGCAGTGGAATGAAGGCTGGACCCTTCCTTGAAGTGTGTCACAGCAGGGCTGATCAGCCCCCACCAAAAAGCCTCCATTATAGCAGCCTGGCCAGTAGCCAAGATCATCATAATGGAGTTATGGAGGTGACTAAGGAGGCAGACTAATGTGAATCCCCATAAATCATTTGTGGTCTTATATAATCGTAATCTACCCAAGTGTGACATAGTGGTCAAGACCTCAGATGGCCTATGTGGTCATTTTCTGAGAACAGACCAACCAGGAGACCTCATTAATAAAAGTTTCTCCTTAAACCGATGTACTTGGCGCTGCGCCTGTGTTCAAATGAATCTTGTAATGTTCATGTAGTTGGCTAACCAGACAGATGGTTGACACGTGCAATGGCCGTCAACTGTAACACTAGGAAGGACATACAAAAAACGTATGACCATGTCGTCAGCCATGTCATCTAGAACCAAAATGTGACGATGTAGGGAGACAGTATATCAAGGGAGAGCGACAATATGACAACACATTTTAGATAACTAAATATAAACAAATCTGAAGTTAGCCTCAAGATTTAGTATGTAACCCTCTCACACTACAGGATAATCTCTGTCTTGTATGAAACCAAAACAAGCCTGACCTGTACGACATGAAAAGAAATCATATATTTTGGCACGCCACAAAATTTCACGTCAAAAGCTTTCACAAGCGTTACCGTACATAAAATGGAAAGGCATTAAGAAAATGCCCTCTCCCCCTCCATTCTGGTCAGTGATCAATAATGCAATAAATTACAATTAGGTCATTTAGCAGACGCTTTTATCCAAAGCGACTTACAATTACATGGTGCTATTACATGAAGCAGATAGGGGTTAGGCATCTTGCTCAAGGATGCTTACAGGTAGGCTAGGTAACTCTGGGGCTCAAACCCACAACCTTCCGGCTGGGAGTCCAACACCAAGACCACTAGACTATCACTGAGTGTGTGGTTCAAATGGTTGGAGTGTATAGAGAAAGGCAGCCTTAAATGCCCTAAACCCCGGGGTGCTGCAGAATATTCGGTTGGTTTGGATGAAGCTTAGCTATTTGAAAGACTAGCCATTTGTGACTCTTTGTGGGCATCCATGAAAACAAAATGGTGCCGCCTGCAGGGTTTATCAAAAATGTATTTCCTTACACGAAGAAATCACCAGGGCACCTGAGATAAGACATAAAAACACACACACACACACACACACACACACACACACACACACACACACACACACACACAACACACACACTAAAACTCTCTTCACTCGGTGAAGAAACCATTTATGCAGGATGTCTTCAAACCTAGCGTGACTTGTGTTTCTGTGTCTATTGCTTGTGTGTGGGTGGTGTAAATGTTGCCGTATAGTGCCTCAGTACGAGCGTATGAAAGTGAATATCAGCGGGTACCAGGTACCACTTTTTTTCTGCCAATAAGATAATCCGATTTTCAGACATTTTCATACTTTACATGTCTTTTCTTGTTTCTCTTGATTGATACATATTTCAAGGACATCCATTTTAAAATTTGAGAAAATGTATTCAGAAAAAATGCCCCGATAGCCCTTGTTTTTCTTTATGTAATTGGAGTTTTTAACATGCATGATTTATCAGAGCAGCAGATGTGGCCCACCCCGTGGTTTCGATAAAGTCTGTTTTCTCCCACCCCGTCTCTGTCTGTCTGGCCGCTGTCTCGCTGATAATCAGCTGTCCTTAGCCAACCCAGGGGGATGAATAGCCGTCTGTTAAAGTGGCTTGCATTGAGTCTGTGCCACAATGGACAGATACACACTACAGTACAGACGACAGTCAAACCGATAGACAGGTTTGTCAGACTCCATTGGTGCTCTATATGGGTCAGTCTAAAGACAGGTCTAGACAGACAGCCATTAGTTAAGGTTTTGCAACTGACATTAAACATAAGAAAATGGCGTTTAGCTACCAATTGTCTTTACCTGGATGACAGACTGCGACAGACCAATAGAACGGCAGGTTTCTACAAGTTGGCCTCTGTCTTGAAGTATGAAAGGTATTTTATTATATTTAATATATATTTATATATTTGTAAGACCATCAAGTTGACTCAGTTTACCTGAATAGTAAGTCATCCCATTGACGTTTAGCAAAAAGTAACATTATATAATATTCGGAAAAAAACAGCAGTAATTGTAGCATACAATCTCACCACTGCTTTTATAAAAACTGTAAAATGTAAATTAGCCTTTTTATTTCACAGCAAGCAATAAATTACCTAATTCTGTAATTGTGAGACCACAATGGTCTTACAAGGCTAAAGGGTCTGTGCATACAGTGAAGTGCCCTGTCTATTCACTGGCAGAGTAAAAGCAGGATTTGATCGTCTCACAGGTTTCCACCCAGTTATCATTTTTAAGCTGCTAAACTGCTTTTTTTCCCTCTTTGCTCTATTTTGCTCTATTTTTCCTTTGAAGTCAGACAGACAGCCAGCCCCACAGGCACAGAGATAAGGCAAGCGTCTTTTCTGGGCATCCAGAAAAGACAAATAGACACATGACCCAAAAAGACAAAAAACAGACAGACAGACAGACAGACAGACAGACAGATAGGAGTAGCTGCACCTGTCCCTGCATGCCCTGCCAGCCAAATGGCAGCCACAGTAGCGGTGGTATTAGCTGTCCTTACACATGCAGACACCGCTGTAGTAGTATTAGCTGTCCCTGTATGCGCCAACAGAGATAGGTAGGCTGACAGATAGGTGGGCAGACAAGGCCAAAGTTCAGAGAAGGACAGAGGCTCAGCAAGGAGTGTTCAGCAGACAGGCTGCTGTGATTGCCCTGCTGTGATTTCAGGCTGGTCCTTCAGACCAAACACTGTTTAAAAGCAACACCTTAATGGAGGACCCAGTAAAGTTAGCATGAGTGCTAATAAATTAACTTGCCTACCTTGTGTTGCTCTATTCTACAAGTAGCAATATTTTATTCCATTAAAAGAAAGATCCTATTGTACCCCAGACAGGCTGCTGGGAATTACGATACTGTATGCTGCTGATATCTTGATATTTCAACTTTTCTGCAGACTGTTGCCTTTTTTCCTCTCTTTTTTCCAGGAAAACTTGAACAATGATAACGATTTCTCATAATCCTGAATAGACTGTATAATGTTTTAATTACCTCAATAGAGGGTAGAATTGTGATTCTTGACACTTTCAGTAAGGCCCAGTAGAGCACTTCTTTATATCTTTGGAGCCATTGTGAAGGTCCCACTGCTAAATGTGACTACAGTGAAGAATTGCTTAAGTGTTGGGTTTGGTTTTGTTTTCGCTTATCCCAACCCTACTGTATGGCACTGTACATTCTTGGTTTAGAAGGAAATCGTGCACATGCGTGAGCTAGATGTAGCCCTGCATAGACATTTTGCCTATTGACACATGTTTTTGGTGGAGTTTTAATAGTTAAATACATTTTTGTCATCTTGAAATGAACATTGTGATACCACCAGATATCTAGCATATTCTTGGAAAGCCTCCTAATAGTAGTAGGTAGTAGATAGATAGTAGATGGGCTTCAGATTGAGATAAAGCGGTAAGCATGATGTTATGCCCAGACACGCTGTAATCTTTACATTATCAGCCTCCATACAAAATACAATCACAAAACAAATTCCTAGATAGTTTTCTCAAGCCACTGTCACCAGGCTGCGAATGCAGATTTGTGTGTATGAATATATTGTGCCTGCATGTGCCCGTGTGTGTGGGAGAGAGGGACAAGCAGGCGTTTTTTCCAGAATGACCAAACGTAATTATAGGAGGTGCCAGAAGAGACTTCTTTAATGCCATCGGCTAGCTCCCTGGTATCAGTAAATCGCCGCATCATCATTCAAGCGATGAACTCAACGAGGATTTAACTGAGATCAGACCCACGTAATGTGCAGTATACACACGTGTTAACAAGTGAGATACATAGCATGCCTTTGAGCTGTTATTTCAGTCTGACCTCATTACTTTGCAGTGCAGAACACCTAAAGCAATGCTGACACAGTAACAGTTGACAGCATTAGTTAGAACAGGAAAGCTTATACTGTAAGTATGCCCAACCTGTTACTAGTCTTTGCGTTGAGTTTCTGTTTGTCAAGGCACAAACTAGTGTATGCACCCCAGCTGTGATAAGGCCCGATAAGAGCTGGCCAAGCGAGCTCAGATAAGACTCAGCCAGCTGAGATCTGTCGCATGCTTCCAAATCTCAGACAGGGTGTGTGTTTGTTTACCGTCTGTCTGCTCTCGCACCGGCAAAATCCCTCCCTCTTTTTTTTGTCTCCCCCTTTCTCCCGGTGCGACGGCGTTTCTATTCCAACCTTTTCTTTTCTCAGAACATTATTTTTTCCCGCCCCCCCCTTGTGTTTGTTTGAATTAGACCCCACTCCCTCCCTCTGTTCTGATATTTAGTCTTTTGCTTTGTCTCTTTCTTTTAATTGTACTTTTTCCGCTGGTTTTGTTGCCTTTGTAGTCAACTGGGCTAGTTACCTATTCCTCCTGTACTGTCTAATAATCTCTTTCTTCCCTCCATTCCCCCTCTCTCTTTATTTCAAACCCGTTTGTCATTGTTTCTTCCATTCTCCTCTCTCTCTCTCTCTCTCTCTCTCTCTCTCTCTCTCTCTCTCTCTCTCTCTCTCTCTCTCTCCCTCTGCTTCTGTCCCTCACTGTCCTTCTCTGTCTCCTCCCTCATTTAAAAGGCGTTTTCAGTCACGAAAACAAAAAAAGTAGTTGCCAGTGTTGTCGCAGTGAGATGTTACCCCAAAAAAAGATCTTTCCCGGAATTGTTTCTGTACTGCCTCGCCCCCTCATCTCCTGATC
>JAODLI010066503.1:0-14637 GCA_027575585.1 Percopsis omiscomaycus
CACACCGTGTAGTTTTCATCAGTGTAGGCCACCCAACAGCCCTCTACAGACCAACGCCTGCCTTTACCATTGTTGTTCCCCTGTTCTTTGTCCTCCCAGTACACACAGGTCACCAGGCCAGACTCAGGCAGTCTCTGAAGAACAACAGTAACATATTTATTTTCTTCACTTTCTCGCGAAGTGGGCTTGTAAGAGTATGCCACGTAAGATTCAGCAACTGATTGGTATGTGATCCTTACCATGCAACTGAGGTACTTAGTAAATGATCTGGCTCTGATGACTGTACTTACTTATGATGACTGGTGCACACTGATGTATAATGAACCTGGTCGACTTAGCTATCAAATAATGCTGTTTGCTAAATGCAAAATGCTGCTAAATGTAATTACCTTTTTGTAAATGATTGCACATTCATGAGAGTTTTTCATTTCCATAATTGATGCGCCAATAATACCAGATTAGGTATTATTAGACTTTATAACGTGTCAAAGAGAAATTATTATATTTTGATACATTTTGAAAAGAATTTGATATTAAGAGGTTTTTTTGGTCAAAATATCACGTTGACCAATTTAAATTGCCAATAGGAAGGAAGAATTTTAATGCAAAGAGACAAAATGGAAAATATAATAGAAGGGTAGTAAATTATATAAAGGTTGCATTATGTTTCGGGGGTCACATCAGTCAGATGATATAGCTGGCAGATTAGCAGTAATGTTGACATGTACAGTAAACATACATTCAGAGATCAGGATAGCTTCATGCTGATAACATGGATTATTTGAAGGCTGCATAAACGGATGGATGATAGATGGACTAGTGGATGGCCCACCTTCTTATGTTGGATGGTGAAGTTGACTGGCTCAGAGAGCTTGGTGTGGTTTACTTTGGGCAAGGTGGCGGTGATCACATCAGAGTACATCTCTGTCTCGTTCTCTGTTTCAAAGTAGCGATGACTCAGAAGGCGCTCCATCCCAGTGAGAGTTAAGAAGGCAGCAGCTGCAGAACCTGAAGATGATCCAACTGTTAGAATCTGTAACTATGCCAACAACATCAACTAATTTTTTTGTCCGTTAGTCACTCTCACCATTGTTGTCTCTGGCCAGAGCCGTCAGGTTGATCTCCATGGTGTTTCCTTTGACTGAGAGGGGAGGAACATCACTGTTTCTCCCTGGACCAATAGCCTGCAGACTCAATTCTAGCACACAGACAGGAGTTATGACCAGTTTACATGTGTCCACCTACTATAGTATCCCAATAGGTCTACACTTTCTTACCCACTGTTGAAGTCTGCAGAGTTGTGTTGTATTTATTGGGGTCCATCAGTGCAGAAGCTAGACGCTCTGAGATGTCCAAGATCAGACTAATAGTCTCGCCATCCCTATCCATGTCCATCAATTTGCTGGACCCTGGTCCAATTCCTATGACTTCCTGGTGGAATAAATGTCATTGGGCCTAATTTGACAAATTCATACTTAGATTTATACTAGATTTAATCTAGTATATTAGGCTTTCAAACAAATGTCCTAATTAAATAAACATTTGTTTATTTTCTTTGGTATAAACAAAAACAGTACACCTGTCCTATTTATACATTTATTCCTTGTGGGCTTTTGATGCCTGTATTGTATTATAAAATGTAGACGTAAACTTAAAGTGTTTGCAAACACAACCAATTTGATTTATAAATGTTAACAATGAATTTAATTTTTGATTGATCCTGCTTGGAGTGATGATTTTGTATGGAGCGATGATGCAACTTTATTTGAAGGGACCAGAACAAATGACTACTTATTCTTTGCTGAACATGCTGTTGGTGAATTTTTGTTGGAAAGTTCGTAGTACCATAGATGCAGCGAACCCATTGGCCACAATCTGAAACGAATTGGCAACAACAAATTTTTAGGTCAAACATACTTGCAATGTCATCATTCGGCCTATATCATAACACATATTTTACATACAGTGGTGTTGCAAGGTTTGTGAACCCTCTAGATCTTTTTTTGTTTCTAGAGTTTCCACAGAATTTTGAGCTTGAATGTGATCATACAAAAGGACACACTTTTTCATTGATTTAATATTTAGCGTTTTGGAATGGTTAAAAGACCACACATTAATCCAGTTGAAATTTCTGTCTGGACCTGAAGCGGTGAGTTGATGCAAGAAAGCCCACCAACATTAGTAGTTCTGTAAAGAGGAAGAGGACAAACTTCCTCGAAGCTGGTCTTTGCTAGGGGGTCACATACAGTAGTTTCAATCAATTTCAATCAATTTGGATAATTTGGATAATTTGGATGATTGGATCATTTCAATCAATAATATTGAAAAAGTATATCCTTTGTATGTTATTAATTTTATTTGGTTCTCATTATTTATTTGTATGACTTGATGTGTGTTAGAGGAAGATCTAAACATATTTTATGTTAAATGTATGCAGTCATTCAGAAAATACTAAATGGCTCACAAACTATCTAGCCCTACACCTTGATCTGTGAATCCACTTGAATGACCATGGGCCTTTTTGTATTGACCAAGAGGTTCTACAAGAACAGGTAAACTGTCTTCCTACTATACTGTAAACATTATATTTCCCACAACTGTTGGCCCTAAAGCCCCTGGAAATACCCACAGGTGATTTGACTTCTTCTCAGGTTAAAGTTGGGGAGAGTTATGATACAAAAAGTAAACTATACAGTATACACTGAAAAGACTCAAGAAGGTTTAATTGCATAATTAATTTACTGACCATGTCTGGTAAGATGATGTCTGCATTGTCCTTCAGTTGCTGGTTCAAATATTCAAGGAAAGCTCTCTCCTTTGTCTGCCTCTGCAGCAAATACAACAAAACCAAAGAAATATTGCGACTGATACAGGAGACTTTGACATGAATTAGGTGTTTTAACAATAACCAGGAGAAGGTTGGGGTAATAACACTGACATAGTCTCACTGGGCCAGACGTGGCTATGGCAGTATGTGATGTGAGTATACGTCTGGGGACATTCTGCTTAAAATTGGGCTTAAACTAGCAGCAAAATCTGGCACTGACTTTTTGATTTGTTGTGTTTGTTTAATGCACAAAATTGATTAAAGTAAACCTTCATCAATGTTGCTGCTCCAAAGCTAGCTTTTGTCAAATTTGTGGTCTAGGTCTGGCCCAATGAGACTACTTACAACTAGACAGCACTGTTGAAGACAACACTATTAAAATGAGAGGTATCTGAAGGTGGGACCAGGGTAAGTAATAGGAATTCTGACACAGCCAATGTCCGTGTCAGAATGTTTTTAAGGAATTATGTACTGCATACTACATTAGTACATATTAACAGTCGGCTATACAACTTGCATACTACCTACAGTATGCTACCTATGATAAACCATCTATTTCTGCCAGTACACAGACACTCGTAAAGACAAATCCCAGGGGTCTCGTGTTACAGTGTGTATTATTGTGTGTCATAGTGTTTATTATTATTGTAATTATTTCAACTTTAAAACATGATTGCGCTTGCCTCTTGAGGTTTTATCTCATTCATGATGTCTTGAAGACCTGTTGGTTGTGAGTGGACAAAGGATATGGATATATAAATGACACAAAATGTCCTCCTTGTCATATATGATAGTCACATAGAGAAGATAGATAGATAGATATAATTCCTGATACATTTGAAAGCATGCATTTGCAACATTCAAGACACATTTCAGAATTATGTGTTTTTTGCATAATGCACTCACTTTTACAAAATGACACCCCGACCTTCCACACAATTCCAGTTGAAGGGAAAAACCCATCAGGACAGGAACAGTAGAAGGTCCCTGCTATATTACTGCACACAGATTGACGACCACATAGACCTGGGGTCTCGCTGCACTCATCTGTATCTACACAAAATATATATACACAATAATATACTGTATATACAAATAATATGGAGTAGATCTGGTGTGTCACAACAGGGAGCACTGTTATGGGATTACTAAATTGACACATTTCATCTGATACCTCAAAACAGTAAAATCAAACACATAAATCAGTGGTTCACAAAGGTGGATGTGGATAATATGCATAATTTAGCATAATAAAAAAAAGTATACAGTGAAGTGCTCCTTTTAGCATAATGGCATAATAAAATATAGTAGGTAACAGCCATAAAAATACATTTGTAGAAAATCTTTATTTTTAGTTTATTTTTAGGATTAATTATTTATCCTAAAAGTATAAAAAATACTGCAGTTCTTGGTCACAAACCCTGTGCTCATCTGTTTCCAAAGCTTTTACGTCATGGTTAACACAACAGTTATAAACAACTTTACAATCTCCTAAATGGATCTTGCACAGTTGCAGATGTTTTTGGGGTTGGCAACTGGCATCGTTCCAGTCTGAGCACCACTGACATAAGTGAGCTTACCATTGCATGGGTTTTCAAAGTTGGCCTTTACATCAGGGTTACTCTGCTTGTAACCTGTGGCACAGGTACAGATGTAATCTCCGATAGAGTTGGTACAGTTGGCATTAGGACCGCAGATGGTGGTATTTGTGATACACTCTTCAATATCTGTCCAAAAACATGGTACATAGCATACTTAAAAAAATCAAATTTGATATTTAGCCATGGACATATTGTTGTTTGCACATGACAAAATATTTTATTGTCAGCAGCATTGGCATCCAATGAGGAAGGTTTTAATTCAGATTAAATACTCTCTGCTGTTGTGTTTACTTCACAAAAATTGTTATTGGGGCCATGGCCTGGCCTATATACTATTACCCACAGTAGCAATAGTTGTTGAAGTAGTAATTAGTTAGCAGTTAATTATCAGTAGTTTTGTTCTATTTTGGTGCTGAGAGATAGGGGTTTCATCCTACTAGGACAAGTATAGTGTTAAATACCTTGACAGATGTTTGTCTCACTGGGTTCTGTGTCTGTGTCATTAGAAATGAAACCCTGCTCACACGAGCAGATATGACCACCAGGTGTATTGGTGCAAACAGAGTTTGGGACACAGTTGCTGGAGTTGAGACACTCGTCAATATCTGCAGGCATAAGGAGAACAGGATACCGTTCTGTTTTCAAAGCTCAAGGTAAAATTCAAGTTATTCTATTTGTGTTCCCTGAAGGGACCCCTAATTTTGAAATCTGGCTAAAACCAAAATTCTGGGTAATCTCTGACCTATCCTCCCATTCCCAGCCAGATTGCCAAACATGTTAAGGCAAGTTAAAAAATAAATTGCAACACCAACTGAAAACGAATGTTCAGCTCAAAAGTAGAAAAAGTCTGTGCAAAATGACAGTTGAAAATTGAAATTATATTAGGTCTTTAAAATACATTTGCAATCTTGTAATTATAGGCTATTGGATCATACACATTACTCTTTTAACAAAATAAAACAGATGAACACTAAAAACAAAATAATCCGTCATATTTCTGTTACTGGGAGCTTTACCATTTTTGCTGCATGATCTGAACAAAAATGTATTTTTAATTTACAATTGAAATGGAGCAGATTACAATATTATAGTAGTATTAGTAGTAGTAGTTAATAGAAATGTTGGTATATAGTATTTTGATGCTAAAATATAGCTAAGGGTTCATCCTAATAGGACACGTATAGTGTTAAATACCTTGACAGCTGTTTGTTTCACTGGGTTCTGTGTCTGGGTCATTAGAAATGAAACCCTGCTCACATGAGCAGATATGACCACCAGGTGTATTGGTGCAGACAGAGTTTGGGACACAGATGCTGGAGTTGAGACACTCATTAATATCTATGAGGAGAACAGCTTACTTGTAAAAAACATGTTTATACTACATACAAAAAGAACATGCTGAAGAAAAAGATTTTTTTAAATACTGATTAAATCGTGCAATGCTGGATCATACACAGGATCGTACACATTATCTCATCAAAATAACACAAAAACAAAAGCACTAAACACTGAAAAACTATATTCTTTTTATATTATTGTGATTTTAACAATTGTCTTCAAATACTGTTGATCCCTAATGTGTCAGAATAGAGCAGCTGATTGCAACATTGTTGCAAATTGGCCTATATAAAACCATTTTTTTTCATTATTAATTATTTCATTATGTGGCCCTTTTGGGGGCTTGGGTGTGGGCCAGCAGTATCTATTCAGCATGGAGACCCATGGCATACAGCAGATGAGTCAGGTACTATAGGAAGGATGTATTGCATGGGCATAACATTCAGGATTATTGGTACAAGTCCTCTGTACCACATATGTTGGTTTGTAGACAGTCTGCAATATTTGTAATGAGAGATACGTTTTTTTAACAGTACCTGTACACATGTTGTTCTGTCCAATGGTTGATCCTGGGTTGGCTCTGAACCCCGCTAGACAGGAACAGTTATATGCACCAATTGTGTTGTTACAAACTGAATTAGGCCCACAGATCCCGATCAGGCACTCATCTATGTCTGTGGGGAGACGTCAACAACATACGCGTATAGAAGAGGGACATTACACATTAGAAATTGTTGTGTATACGTTCATTAACTTTGCATTCATTCACTATAGTGTGTGATTTATTCTGTGAAGTGAATTCTGTTTATTAAAGCAATACTAAACTTCTGTTAAACCCCACACACTAATGGCTGTTTTTGGGGGATTTTGAAGTTCCCTTCCCTTTGAAGCTGGCTTTGTAGCCAAAATATTTCCTCCAAAAATCATCGCAGTCAGCTTGGATCCAGTTCATTGTCACTTGTTTCTCTATTTTAAAGGATAATTTCTTTCTGGATTCAAAAAGTTTTTCTATTTTATTTCAATAGAAGAGTCAATCAGCTTTATGTTTTTGAGATTTTTCATGCTGTGTGATTTATATCGATATATAAGTTTGGAATGTTTGGAATGAATGTTTCAGGGTATGATTCAAGTACTTATTTAAAAATATCTGCCAGATGATGATTGGCCTAACGTTTGTTGATTTAGGTATATTTATATGCTGGGCCATTTATGTGCTGAAGTTAATTGATAACAAGTTGTCAACAAGTAAGAATTTTGACTTTAGGCCACACTAGAGGAGCTATCATAAACACACTGTAGACACAATTTATGGAAGTCAATGACATTTGAGAAAAAATATTTAGGGTTTCGGGTTACATACAATAAATGTGTAAATATAATAAATCTTCAGTCTTACCAACACAGCCATATGAATTGTTTGTGGGCATGTGTGCAGGAGGGATTGCATACCCTCTAACACAAGCACAGCCACCATTATCAGTGCACACGGCCAGTGGTCCACATGAGTTTGCTCCACAAACACCATGATCTTAACAGACACACACATTATCTTGTAAGAAGAAACCTTTGATTGAACTGAACTTTTGGTTAAACTGAAATGTTCAGGTCAAATTGTCAAGAGAAATGTATAATTATGGGTATCACAGACTGATTTGTTTGGGTTCAGATTTGTTTCCCTTATAAATACCAGTGGTTTCAAAATGGTAATGAAGAATAAGCCTTAAGAATGACTCAGAGGAGTAGGAGCATATTTCCTGTTTCAATTAGTTACTTAGTGCAGGTTGGCTGTAAATAAAATATTCAATATTAAAGTTGTCAATATTCTGTAAACTGAGATGTATTGCACACTGGCTGACTAAACTACGCAGTTGTAGTAAGAAAAAGATGGGTTGTTACTTACATGTCAAATAGCCTATTTCACCGTGGGGGTGTTTTGATGGACGGAACACATAGAAGTCTCCAAGACAGCGAACCACCTTAATGTAAAGGTCAACACTCAGGCAAGAATTTGAGTTAGAATAAGAAGAAAAATATGTTGCCTTATATTCTTCTTTATCTTCAAATTTAGGTGAATATGAAAATGGAAGATAAACAGCATAATGGAAGACAGTGGAATTGGATTTACGGCAGACTACATTATTGAGTCTGTCTCCACCAATCCCTGTGAAACGCCACCAATTGTCACTCAGACTAGAATCATCGCTTGTTGTGCGGGGGAAAGTGTCAAAGCCTATGTTACGCCAGGGATCAGATAGGTTGGTGTATTCGTAACAAGGATCTATTTGAAAAAGGAAAAGGAATGAAATGAGGGAAATTATTGAACAAATAGCCTAACAAATGTCAGACGTATAGGCCACATGCACTCACACATAATTCCAATAATTAGTGTGGTCTAAAAATAAAGATTGTCCATACCAAAAAGCAACTGATGTTCTTCAAAAAAGAATGAACCTAAAAAGAGCAGAGGCAACCAAGTGTTAGGGAAGAAAGGCATACTGTATGCTATTTTATAGAGGGGTAAGAGATATTAATTTCTGTAAATCTACATTCCTATTAGTAGGAAAGCATCTGGTTTACAGTTCTTTGCTATGCATTTCTTGGCTATTGACACCAATGAGCTCCATAGTAAACTCATTGGGTTCTCAAGACTGCCAAGTAGGCACATTTTGTGGTTTAATGGGAATGGTGTTCCCGAGAACTGTCACAGAGTTACATCATCTTTGACCAGCAGGACATACAGTATTTATCCAATCCCACTGAGTTTGAGAGAGAAGAAGTTGGTTAGTTTATTCCTGCACTATACAGAATATTTTTTAATTGTAATAATGGCTATAGAGAATGATTCAGGAATAACATTTTCTTTCATAAAAAGATGTGATTCACTCACCCAGAAATAAGAGACGCAAGTAGATCATTGTGACAGGTTGACAGGCCCCTCTCTAATCTGTCTAGACTCTAGACTGTCGTGCTTTAATGCTAGGAGACTAATGCAAATGAATTGACCCGTGACGGGGGTAAAAGTTAACAGATTAACAGAGCGCATTTGAGGGGTAGTGAGGAGGTATTGTTGTGTTCATAAACAAAAAAACTTTATAAAATATTTAACAAACCTTGTATAACATTACCAGGGGTGCCGCTAGAAACGTTGGGATCTAAAGAATATAATATGCTCACCTCCTTCTCCTTCAAACAATAATAATAGTGGTTTGTGAGGGCCCCTGTCATCCCCCCCTCCCCACCCCACCCTACGACACCCATGAACATTACTGCCCAATTTGAAGACTGTAATTGCAGGTTGCAATTTCACATTCCTGCTAAATTATGCCTAGAAATACAGGCTTTGGTTTAAGGAAAATGGACAAAAGCTAGGAATCCAAGTTTCTACTCAGTGGCGTAACAAGGCAACACCGGGCCCCAATGCAAGATGGGTGGGGTCTAGTCAAGTGTTTGTACATTAGAGGGTCCAGGTAGGCCTTAATGGGTAGGGGGGTGCGCGCTCACGGGCCCCTGACTTATGTGGTCACAATGCCATCACATTGCCTGCATTACACGTAGTTACGCCCCTGTTTCTACTGTACTCCCTCTGCATAAGAGCACGCTGACGGCATCATGTAAATCATGTATTTTCTTCTTTGCTTTTAATTTGTCTTGTAAAGCTGTACAAACCCTGTTGCCACCTGATCTGTGTAAATCCATCAACAAAGATGGAACACGGAACAGGGGTTATGGGCAGTAACAAATTATATTCACAAAAGTTTCTCATATTTCTCATGTTAAAACGTATTACTTAAAGTACTAATATTGTATAATATATAAATGTTATGCATAATATATTAATACTTTACTTTACTAGTTGAATCATTGTTTGATATCTTACATGAAACAGTCATCGTTTGAGTTGTTAAGTTTAATTTTGAGAGAAACATGAGTCCTAGGAACCAATACGTCATGTGTTTCCTATCGAGCATTTATGCTGGGAGGAATGATTGCCCCGTTTGGATCCAGCCGGTAAAGTTCTTGATCGGTGAGAAGGAAATGTTTCTAATTACCCTTGTTTATCTTGCAAGGTATGTGGCCCGTTTATGTATATTAATGGTCCAAATGTAGCATTTTAAAAGTATGAGAATTTTGAAAATCTGACCCTTTGGGCACAATTTTCATTGTGCTAGCATTAGCTGTATGTAAAAAAAAAAGAGGATAAAATCAACTTTCCTCTTGTAACGTAGTTATATGAACAAAAGCATAGCAAGTGATTTTGGGTTTCGGGAAATACGTATTGGTTTTAATATGACAGGATTGGTGTGTCAGCGCTTAAAATAATAGAACCAACGTGCAAATGCAAATCTGAGCTGCTGGTATCGCAGTGGGCATGGCAAAAGGCATGCACCAACCCAAATGAATGAATGCATTACCCAAATGTAATTTTTAACGTAATTCAGTAGTGCTTTTAAGGCCTGAGATATAAAAAAGGACAAATTCACTAGACAATTGTTAATTTTACCAGCCCTGTAATGAACCCGCTGCATTGACTTGAGGTTCTGCGCCAATAACCTGGCCGTGTGGAAATGTGGAACATGCAGTCTATTTCATTCTGATATAATTTCTCAACAGAATAGCTATCCTTTGAACTGAAAGCTAGAACTATATAACCAACCATGACGTCATTGGTAAGTCAATGCAAATACATTGATTTGATTGATTTTCAAAAAGGTTTTCTCCTGTTTGATGTGTTATATTCTGTGCTTAAACATACACAATTATATACCAGGATTTAAAGTTAAGTTGTTCATGAGTTTTGTTGCTGTTTAGGAGTTGGTTCTCAAAAGTAATGAAGTCTAGATGTTGGCTTTGTTAACATACATTAACAATCAGACACTGTGTTAAAGAGGTTGGTTTTCAGAGCTTATGTGCTTCTATCTTCTATACAGGGGAGTAGCAGCTCCTCAGGCACTGAATACACAGTGCGAGTCCCCAAGTAAGTAATATGCTCCGCCTATCTCTAGACAATGAATATACCCACCATGATACTGATATCCAATTACCAGATTAGGTATTTGGAAATCAATATCATTTTTTTAAAAGACTATAAAGAAATACATTTGGAGTAGGCCTACATGGTTAAGAAAACTATAATAACAAACTATAGGTCTGTAAAATATTAACAGTAGGAACCGATCAAGCTAAGCAATGGGTTAATTGTAAAATGACGGGTAGGAGTATGATCAAGAGAGATGCTATATCCTGTTTTTTTTGTGTTTTGTGTGTGGTTTAGATTAGACAGTGTATTGCCAAACCTAGTATACAAAACGTCTGTCTTCCTATTTGCCTGCATCCATCAGTCTGTCTGTCCCTTAGGAACACCAGCAAGAAGTACAGTATCATGGCCTTCAACGCAGGAGACAAAGTAAATTGTTCCACCTGGACACAGGTAGGTTTACTCCTTTTTTATTTTATTTCATGTAATAATGTATGATAATATTTGCAATATGCTTTTAAGGCAATTTGCCTTTGTCAACCTTTACCTCTTGAGGTGTGAATTTGAACATGAAAGATCAACTAGAAATGTATACACTGTATGATATAGTTACTATAGAGTATGTACTAGTGCACATTTCATGTAGGCCTACTGTACAATTAGTACAACCACTACAACATGTACTAACTAAACTACCACAGCTAATGTACTATTTGTACACTCCATTTTCATCTTTGAGATACCCCATTATATACATACATAAGTACACAGTAGTATAAAAACAAAAAAGAATAATAAAAATAACTGCTCAGTGGCTTCTTTGCTGCTGCTGTAGCCCATCCACTAGCTCCAGGTTTGCTGTGTTTTGCATTCAGAGATACTCTTGTGCACACCACTATTGTGACACGTGATTATTTGAGTTAGTCAGCTTGAACCAGTCTGGCCATTCTCCGTGGACCTCTTTCATTTAAAAGACCATTACAAGACCATTTATAAGTCCCCTATTGTAAAATGTCGGGTTTGGTCCAAGGTGTGACATAATTTCTGGAATTTAAGCAATCGTCTCTGACCTATCCTCCCACTCCCAGCCAGATAGCCAATCACATAGGTCATTTTAATTCAATTAAATTAAATGCAACACCAATTGAAATGGAATGTTCAGCTTGAAGGGAGAAAAGGTACAAAATGACGATTGGAAATTGAAATGATCTAATGGTTATTTTAAATAGGCTCGCATGGAGCGAGACATGAGTGCTCGACGGATGTACGGCGAGGAAGAGACTGCAGACGGAGCAGCGGGCAGTGAGTTTGGCAAGAAACAGCGGGAGGAGGCGCGGCGTAAGAAGTTTGGCATTGTGACTCGGGAGTTCAAAGTGGAGGACCAGCCCTGGATTCTCAAGGTCAACGGCAAGGCTGGCAAGAGGTGGGTCCAAAACGCACCCAGCCGGTCTTGTTCCTTCTCTTTCTCTGCATGCCCATAATGGCGTGCTGTATGAATGTCCCTTCCATTCAAATATGGTGAGGATGGGGGGCCAATCTGTGCCACTCTGTAACCAATTGATGCGTTAAAAAAATGCAAATGTGCCATAACTAAATCACTTTGTTATGACATAATATTTATATTTAAAACTTTCATTTATTGATCATTTGTATTTAACAAATGTATTCGTTTTTTATTGTCGATGGATTCAATCGAGTTAGCAAACTATTTACTTATGTATTGATTGATTCAGTAAATGATTATTGATTTGTTTCTTGATTGATTAATGAACATTGAAATGTCCTTTGGATCAAACCGCTCATCATGTGTGCATGTGCTTACCAGGTTCAAAGGCCAAAAGAAGGGCGGCGTGACCGAAAACGCCTCCTACTACATCTTTACCCAGTGTCCCGATGGGGCCTTCGAAGCCTTCCCTGTCCACGGCTGGTACAACTTCACGCCGCTCGCCAAGCATCGCACGCTCACCGCAGAGGAGGCTGAGGAGGAGTGGGGCAGGTGGGCAGTAGACGTTTGTTCCCCCTTGCATCTCTCTGCCTGCCTCTCAGATACCAATAATACCAATATAGAAATGCTTCCTGTACGAGTGTGTCCGCATGTTATGTTAATGAAATATTTTGTTCAACTGTATGGTGACGTTACTAATGATATTTATTTATAGAGCACCTCTGAAAACAGTGTTTACGAGGTGCATTGATTGAGGTCAAAACAATTAATTTACCTCCTATTTTATTGTTCTATACAATAAAAAATATGAGGAGAGTAAAATAATGCAATGTTCAAGACAATTTAAGATGATTATTAAAAAAGGTAAAAAAAATTAATCAAACAAAAAATATGTATCAATGTAAAGAATAAAGATGACATCACATATAAGCAAGTCTTTACAATGGGTTTTAAGAAGTGATAGTGACACTAATACACTCTATAGATTCTGTTTTGTTGAGGTTTAAGGCTGATCCCCTATTTACTCCATTTAAGCAGACGGGGCTAAAACATGTTTCTCCCAGCATTTCAGGCTGTGTCGGGTGATGAGTAATTGATACACTAGTGGTTATCGTTTAGTTTAGTTTTTTGGGGGGTGAAGTGTTCAATAAAAACGTACTGAATTTAAGCGAAAGCACCCCACCAGTGCAGTGTCGCCGTAAAGACGGGGCGGCTTGGTAAAAATGGCCGCCTCCCATTTGTCTCCCCGCCACAGGAGGAACAAGGTGGTGAACCACTTCAGCATCATGCTGCAGAGGCGCCTGCGGGAGCAGGAGCGGGGCGAGGACGACGACGACGACGAGGGTGAGAAGGGGGGGAAGGGGAAGAAGAAGAAGAAGAAGAAGAAGGGGAGCGGGCAAGGCGGCGACCTGCGCATCCACGACCTGGAAGACGACTTGGAGTTGAGTAGCGACAGTGACAGCAGCATGGGAGAAGGTGAGGAGAAGACCAGAGCGCTCCTTTCCTAATGACAATACGCCTCTGCAGAAAGTCTGTGATACAGTGAACTTTAGTGAAGCCCTTGACTGTAGAGCTCCCTTGCCCTTCCTTATCCTCATCCGTACAGGACGAAATGGTACACTCGGTCGCTGTTTTGTTAACCAAATCTATTAATGCTGTTTTTTCTTTTTTTTTCTTCCCTCAACCATTATTTACTCTATTTATGCCCTTGACCCTGTTTGTCTCACAGACCAATAGATATACTTAAAACTACCAATGTCATAGGCAGTTTAAGTATATTTTGAGAATCAATTGAGGTTGGTTGGTGAGGGGGGGGGGGGGGGTGTATATTGGGACAAACCTTGAACGTCAGCTTGTAGACTGACATTGAGGTACATTCCATTTAATACTGGCCACCAGTTATATCAAGGGTGAAATCTCTCCTCCTGCTTTTCCTTCCCCTCTTCCCTTTGTTGGCCAGACGGAGAGGGCAAGTCTAAGGTGAAGAAAGAGAAGGAGGGAAAGGGTAAAGCGAAGAAGAAGAAGAAGGGCAGCGACAATGAAGCCATAGAGGACAGTGACGATGGCGACTACGAGGGCTTAGAGGTGGATTACATGTCGGACGAGAGCAGGTCAGGCCCCGCGCACACGCACACCCACATATCTCCAGAAATGTTTTTTGACTGACCTGCGGACGCACGCACATTCCATGTGTTTGTCCTCGCCACAGCTCAGAGGAGGAGCCTGACAAAGGAAAGCCCAATAAGGGAGAGGACGTTCCCAAAGGTCAGAGGTTTTGTGGGATTGTGTGTGTTCTGTATCCTGTTTGCTTCACAGTCTCATGATAATAACATTTTTATCCATCTATAAAGTACTGTGATTTATTATTTATTATTATTCTATCTCGGTACCTCGGCCACCGATCTCTCCACTTCATAGCACTTCAGGACACTATGCCACTAACAATACCTAT